>VMDO01036159.1:0-15398 GCA_007922755.1 Pedetes capensis
CCTATCAAATCCCATTATTATTCAAATTTTGATGTTATTTTCTTAATTTTCCTGACATGTTAAATGTTGAATAATATCATAAATTCCCTCAAATATGTGAATATGTGATTAATTCTTGGGTTTGTTGTATATCTGCTTCCAATATCTTTATACTAATCTGTGCTTAAACACTTTAACCTTCAGGAAACCTATGTCCCACAAAGTTTCACAGAAATACCAGAGGAATTTACTCCATTAAATATGCACAGGGAATAAAAACTATCTGCACAATGTACCATTGTGTAAGAATTGTTTTACACCCTATTGCACATAAAATGCATTACCTAATATATTACCTAATATTACTATATATACTATATATACCTAATATTACTTTTTTTCCTTGTCCTTGTTTTTGTATTTTCAACTGAATTTTAAGTATAGTGACTACATGCCAATTTCTTATTTAGCCAATTATACATTATTTCTTATGAGAGTTTTCTGCATTCAGATGGCACACATCACTAATAATTATGATTTTATTCATATTAATCATTACAATTATTTTGCTAATCATGTTTCGTTCATTGTAACAAAGATTTTCTTAGTTGGTAGAGTGCTGCGCTGGAGTCTCTGAGGTCCCGAGTTCGATTCCCAGTACCACAAAAATGGGAGAAGGACCTGGCAATCCACTCCCAAGGCAATCCCAAAACAGTCAGCCATTGAAAACCCTATGACGGTCGCTATGAGTCAGATACCGACTTGACAGCACCTAACAACAACAACAACAATAAAGATTTTCTGGAAATAAAATACTTTTTTATCATATATTTTAATTTGAAATTGGTAGTCAAAGTGTAAATTAGGTTTTCTGGTTTCATGTCACACACAAGTTACTTTGATACTGATATTGTACAGTGTGGCTATTTCCTCCAGGCTAGATGTGACCATCACCATCTTGAAACAAAGCAGCTGTGATGACCTACAGAAGACCTTTGACTGCAGTCATGGGAGACAAGAGAGTCATGAGACTTGCATGAGGCCCTCACAGGATTTTTAGGAGGCCCTTGAGAGATGCAAATAAGACCCTTTTCTCTGAGATTCCAATCACCACTATACAGGGTTGGTCTCCTTGGTGGAACCCTTCAGCAGAATCAGCTGCCTGGTGAGTCACCCCTGATCCTATAAGTAACCGCAGTAAACTCATTGGTCCACCAAGTAGGACTTGATGAAATCCATTCTCTGGTCTGTCTGTGCCTTCTATATTTCGGTAGGACAGACACTCTTTTATATCTCCCCAGGAAAGTTACATGACATATTGCCACAACTGATAGCTCTTTGTTTTCAATTGTATATCTTTAGCCTTTTATTTTGAAACCTATGCGTGTGTATGTTTTCTCTTTACAACACATTATGGTCTTGTTTCTTAAATAAATCATTATCATTGGGGGAAGTATAAGAGAGAGCTTAATTTGTCATCTTTTCCTTTTAATTTGTTAATTCCAATAATTATTAATATTTTCTGTAGTTCATTTTTCTTTGTCATGTTCTTTCTCTCTCTTTTTAGTCATCCATTTATTTAACCCAAAAATATATATGGAGCACTGTCAGTGCTCATACATGTTCAAAACTGATATGAAAATTTGATTCTTCCTGCCACATGAGAAAAAGTTAAACACACTTGTTTCCGTTAGCAAGGCTCAATCTTTGATACTTTATTTTTTTACTTTAAGTAGTTTACTATTATGTACTTGGGTTGAAGGACCTGGCAACCCACTCCCAAGGCAATCCCAAAACAGTCAGCCATTGAAAACCCTATGACGGTCGCTATGAGTCGGACTCGACTCAATGGCAGCTAACAATTATGTACTTAATTTTTTTTTCAGTACTAGGGATTGAACCCAGGGCCCCACATATGATAAACAAGTGCTCTACCACTAAGCCACATACCAAACTCCTTCATTTTATCTTATTTTATTTTATTTTATTTTTGAGACAGGGTCTTACTAGTTTCTCAGGCTTCCTCTGGCCTCCACCATGCAATCCTCTTGCCTCAACCTCCTAAGTAGTTGTAATTACATGCAAGTGCCACAGCTCTATTGCGTACCTTTAAAATAATATAACTCAAGATTTTTGCTTTTGTTTCTTGTAATAAATTTTATAATTATATTTGTCCCATGCATTTTTTATTCAAAACCTCTATCAATGTTCAGTAAAGGAATTCTGAGGTTTTATTTTTGATCTATTATGGTAACTTTTAGGTTTTCTCATGGAGGTAAAATATGAGAGTATAATATTTTGTGTTCATGTACATTTGAGAGTGTGTTTTTATGGTCACGTCAATTTGAGCAATGGTTTAACTACTTATATAAGTATTAAATACAACTTTTTACTACAGAATACAGTGAACCATATTCTCATTACCTCAGATATAGAATTTAGAAACCTGATATCAAATCATTATAGAGGGAATACAGGGAATTTGTTCTTAATGTTTACAAGATTGCTTTTAGCATTATATTTCAAAAATATTACATTAAGGTGACACTGGATATAATTGAAATGGTCAAAAATCATACTAGTTATGTGCAAGAAATCCTTATGAATTGTTTTTGTAAGGCAGAAAAACTTCAAGAATATGACTAGAACCCAGCTACATTGTGATATTTCTTATATATACCCTTTACATTCACTTCATTCTGTTATTGCTTCATGAATTCTTACTTTACTTTTGTTTGTTTTTATATTACATTATGTTTTATTTTTGTTTAATATATAATGTGTACATATTAATGGTGTTTTTGTGATATATTAACACATTCATACAGCATGCACTAATCAAATCTTGTTTAGTTTTTAAAGATTATATGCATATGGGTGTGGTAGTTGCATGCCTGTCATCCTAGTACGAGGGAGGATGATGATTTTAGAAGCTACCCTGGGTTACATAGGGTGACTTTGTCTAAGAAAAAAATTTAAAATGCCCTTTAATTCTTCAAAAATATCTAGCAGATAGTTTCAAATCTTTCCTTTGCTTTTGGAACAGAAAAACAACATATCATAGATATATATTCCTTCTCTAAACCTCCAGGGAAAGGATCAATTTCCATGGATGCTTGTAGTTTAATTTCTTTTTCATTTATTATTGTCAATTCAGAATCTGAAAGCATTCATCTCAGATGTATATTTAAGGCTAAATTAACATAGAAAGATGCTGTATCAATAAAAATATCTATTAGTCACTTGTTAAAACATGGAGACTAACAATTTGACTTTGAATTCTTTCCACTTTCTGACACTCCAAACTTGTGGAGGATAGTCCTGATATCAGAATCCTTCTAAACTATACTTCTGTCTTTAATGCTTTATTTGTGTAAAACTATACTTCCCAGAATGTTGTTGGCCATCACCAATCCACTTTCATGATGTGGCTTTCTCAAATGCTGTGTGTGTGGTGAATGCAGACACAGCAGAGTACAACAGTCTCTAGATGCCTGAAATAATAGTCTTTGTATGAGAAATGACTATGTAGCTTTCTTAGTTTTCACTGAAGCTAAGGGAAGCAGCAGAGACAGAGAAATTTGTGTAACTTTTTTTTTTTTTTTTTTTTTTTGCGGTAATGGGGGTTGAATTCAGGGCCTTGCATTTGCATGCTGTGCAAGTGCTGGACCACTGTGCTGTACCCTCAGCCCATTTTTTTACTTTTTTGAGACAGGGTCTCATTAAGTTACGCAGACTTCCTCTGGTATCGAACTTGCGATCCTCCTACCTCCACCTCCCTAGCCGCTGGGATTGTAACTTCTTTTAGAACCAGTGTACTTGCTTCACAGTATTTGATGCTAATGAAAATTTCCCCTGGATTTTTGCACTAGATTACCAACCTATCTCCTTTTTTTCTATATTCTTACGAAGTATGATAGTGAGAAGTTGTAAATATGAACATCATGGGCTGCTAGACATATTATAGTTTAAGTGATTTTAGGATTTCAGAGTAATTGAGACAAAACACATCCCCAATGATTTCATGCCCAGAGATCAAGACAAACTTCACTTTGATTGATAGAAAAATAAATTGATTCTGCAGAAATAGAATTTTACGTAAGTAGAACCTGCCATTGCTGCAATATGTTTTGTTTATTTAAATTCTAAAAAGGTTATTTTGAATTTTTTTTCGAAAGTGAGCTGATACCTAATAGGGGTAGGTGACAAAAGGTGGCTCATTTCCTTACAAATAAGTAAATTAAATCAAGAGAAATCCTAAGTAATTTGGTCTAGGTTTAAACACCTTTGTTTGACTTCTCACCCTTGTCCCAATTTTCCCATATTATCATTGTTACTTATATCCTTCTTTACTAACTGTAATATTTTGGAAAAGAAATAAAAATAGGGCCATTAATTAAAACTCAAAATTAAAAAAGAAAATTTAAAATCCTCTGCTAGTATGGGTCCTATTACTTATATTACCTGAGTACATTTAATAACACTGATACAACCTATGCTCTAATGCTTTCCTCTCTCTGGAAGCTGCTCTTAATACTATAATTTTATCTAAGTCCACTTTAAGTCCTTTTTGATGAACAAGAAACTGCAGAATAGATTTTGTACCAATCCTCATGCTGAGAAAAATCAATGATACTTTCTAACTACTCAGAGTGCACATTTTCATTCCTTCAGTGAAACTAAATATACTCTTCCTGATCTTCCCTATTCTATCATGAGCATACTAGTGCTGGAGGAAAGAGTACTGAAAGCTTGCAAGACAAACCAGCTACCAGAACCATGCAGTGATGCTCATTCTCATATGAGATCAATGAAATTTATAACTGATTAAATCATTATATACTCTAGTGTTCAGCCAAATTAGATGAAACATATACATGTGCCATGGGAAATAAAGTGAATTCCCACAGCAATAGAACAAAATTACTAATACATCACCAGAGGAAATTAAAAACTGCATCTTTCATCAATAGTTCTTAACCAAAATGCCAAACTATCACCAGCCACACTTAGCTACTATTGCATGGAGTGTTTGTATTTTTCTATGCCTAATAATTTTGGAAACTGGTGCAATGCAAGAAATATATCTAGAATTTTGAAATGGAGTTTGTCTTGAAAAAATGTTCTCTCCATATTTTTATCTGAATTCAAAATAAATATCAAATTTTACATGGGTACAAAGGGAGTTGCCATTTTTTGTCACTGAATAGTTTACACATGAAAATATTAATGCAAGTAACCATAATGTCAAAAATGTGTTCATGTTTGTAGATGGTTAGGTAGGTGAAAAGAGATAAGTATTCATGTGATATAATTTTGTGAGAACATTGTAAATATATATTTTATTAAAATATGAATATATTAACTTCTTTAATGATTTAATGAAGCTAGGTAAAGCTAAAATAATACCTAAATCCTCATATCAGTAAGATTCTGGTAGGAAAAGATAGCCCTCACCAGGTAATTCAATAGCAAATAGTAAAAATATCAGAAGAAATGAAAATACAAAGAATAAAGCTGAGGTAGCCCAGTGATTGTCAATCTAGGGAAGTCCTTACTCATTTCAGGGGTGGAGGGATAAAAGAGGTAATAGGAATAAATGATGCTAGAGGAATACAGCTAGGACTGACAAGTGCAAACTGAGATTATGCATGTAGAACATTTTCACTGAAAGCTGAAAATGAAGAGGACACATCCTTTCAAAGAAGCAGCTTCGTGGAGACAATCCTTAATAAGAGAAAAGTGTTGGAAATACTCTGGCTTCTTCTTCCTGGCTTTCAATCTAGTGTCAGTACATCTTCTTTGTTGAACCTAAAAGAAATCCTTTTGGGAAAAGAGCATGAGAAATGTAATCTTCAGTGCCCAATCCTTGGTAATGTGCTGGAGAAGAAAGGAGACAGGAATGGATCTGTGGGCAAATAGGAGATGACTAATGTGATCTGTGTAAATATGACAGGGAGAGACACTAAATAGGAAATCTCAAGAGATCATAAGAGGGAATGCCAGTTAACCCAAGTAAAGTTCAAATAACTTCAATAGATGCTCAGGAAAGTATTAAAGGCAGAATTTATAATCACAATTTGATTTCTAACAAACTTGATATATAGGACTTTTTGTCACAGGTAATTTCTTTCCTGCAAAGTTGGATGAGAGAGAAATAAAGGGATGTTTTTCTGAAAGCTTTGCCTAGAAAGGAGATATTTTCCTACTCAAATGGCAAGGTTTCCTGAGGAGAAAAAAATGGCCCCTGCTGAGACTCAGAATGAAAACCACAGAGTGACTGAAGCTTGGGTATAATTATAGATAGCCCAGAAGAAGCATGAAAAATAGATAAGAGACAGTGAATTCCATTTATAAAGTTTACTTCAATGCTACATCTCCCTGAAACTATTTGAGGGGGTTTCAAACAAAACTTATATACAACAAGCATATAGTGTATACTCTGAATATTTGATCCAAGGAAAGATGGAACAATTAAAATATCCAAAAAGGAATACAAAAATTTCTGTAAGTGTAGATAAATTTGACTTTTTACTTTGACTTTTTACTTTGGGGCAAGGAAGACAAAACAATACACAGTGACATAACTTTTTTCAGTGGAATTTTAAGTATTTCTGAAGCCAAGGTTCTAAATATTCTTAGTAGAAATTCATCCACAAAATATGTCATGATAATGTGCACACTGATTAGGAGAATATCTCATAGACCAAAGGAATCTTATAATTTACTGTGAATGTATATGAACTTGTAAGGTTAGTGCACATTTCAGAACAGTAAGTTATTTAAGAGACCAACCTGATGTTGCACAAATTAATGGTTTAACTGCACATCTTCCTGAATGTGCTCCAAGATGTAAATATTTTGTAATAAAAAAATCTTCAAAATGTGCAGATATGTTGGCAAAATGCTGTAGATTATATTATAACACTTTGTTGTTGTTGTTAGATGCCACAGAGTTGTGTCCAATTCATGGCAACCCTCACAGGGTTTCCATAGCTGATTGTTTTGGGCTTGCCTTAGGAGTGGATTGCCATATCCTTCTCCCATTTTTGTGGTGCTTGGAATCAAACCTAGGACCTCAGAGACTACAGAGTGGCACTCTATGGACTGAGATAAATCCCAGCCCTCATGACCCTTTAGTCATTTCTATTTAACAATAGCACTATAGCCTCTGACTTCTTGGTGGTGGTGTTGTTAGGTGCTGTCCAGTCTTTATCCGACTCAGCAACCCTATGTAAAACAGACAAAGCACTATTGTCAGTGCTTTTCAGCTATTCATAGGGTTTTCAATGGCTGGTTGTTTTGGGGAGTGGTTTGCCTGGTCCTTATGCCATAGCCTCTGACTTGTTGTTGTTGTTAGGTGCTGTCGAGTCAGTATCCGACTCATAGCGACCCTCTGTACAACAGGGGAAACACTATTATCAGTGCTTCTCTGCTGTTCATAGGGTTTTCAATGGCAGATTGATATTGGGAAGGGGTTGCCAGGTCCTTCTCCCAAGCCTACAGCTTCTGGTGTTCCCAGGTGGTCTCCTATCCAGGTACTAACCAGGCCTGACCCTGCTTAGCTTCCGAGATCTGACGGGATCGGACGCCACAGGGCTACAGCTGCAGGCAGCCTCTGACTAGGCTCTCATAAAAAAACATAACAAAAGTTGTTCAACCTACTGTTTTCCAAATATATCACAGAGTCTATTTGAAACTAAAGCTAGTTAACATTCTGTAAGAACAGGAATTCAGTATTCTCACATTGGGAAATTCTAAGTTCCTTTCATCACATGCATGTAATGGCTATGATCAAAAAGTTATGAAATAACAAGAGCTCACCAAGATGCAGAGAAATTGGATAGCCACTATGGAAAATAGTATGAAGGTTCCTCAAAAAAACTGAAAACAGAACTACTGTCTGATCAAGTAGTCCCTTTTCTGAATATATATTCTTTTTTTTTTCCTTTTAGCATTTAGAGGTTGAACCCCAGTCCTCACACATAGTTTTCAAGTGCTCTACCACTGTGCTGGGGCTGGGATTTAGCTCAGTTGGTAGAGCGCTGCTCTGCAGTCTCTGAGGTCCTGAGTTCAATTCCCAGCACCAAAACTATGGGAGAAGGGCCTGGCAATCCACTCCAAAGGCAATCCTGAAACAGTCAGCCATTGAAAACCCTATGAGGGTCGCTATGAGTCGGATACCGACTTGATGGCACCTAACAACAACAACACTGTGATGCACCCCTGGCCCATTTTTAATTTATTTTTATTTAAGGACAGCGTCTCACTAAATTAAACAGGCTGGCTCTGGCCTCAAGCTTGTGATCCTCCTACCTCTGCCTTCCAAATCACTGGGATGACAGGCATGCACCAAGGCACCCAGCTCTGAATATATATTCAAAGGAAATGAAATCATTATGTCAAAGAAATACCTGAATGCTCATGTTTATTGCTGTGTTGTAATGATACCCAAAGTATAGAAACAACTAAACGCCCACTGATGAATATATTTTTAAATGTACATACACACAATAATAAGGATGAATCTGGTTATTTGAAGCAACATGGATGAAAGTAGAAGATATTATGGTAAGTAAAACAAGTCAGACATAAAGAAACAAACACAACAACTTATCACTCATTAGTGGAAACTGAAAATGTTGATCACACAGAATTAGAGAGTAGAATAGAGATCACTGAAGGTTAGAAAAGGTAGTGAGGTAGGAGGATAGAGAATGAGAACCAAAGTACAGTTAGAGGAGAGGAAATAGTTCCAATGTTCTATACCCCAGTAGGGTAACTACAGTATACAACAACTAATTATATATTTCAAATAAACTAGAAAAGAGAGTGAAGGTGCCTAAACCATAGAAATGATAGTATTGGAAGAGATGCAGATGCTAATTATACTGATCTGATCATTACACATTGTATACGTGTGCCAAATTATAATAATGTGGCCCATAAATAAGTACAAATATCGTATATAAATTAAAAATAAAAATAAAGATAAAGCATATAACAAAGTAAAAATAAATTGTGGTATGTGTGCATATAAAATAGAATATCATTCAAATACAAAATGAAATACTAGTACATGGTATAAATTAGATGAGCCCCCAAAACATTATCCTAAGTGCAAAAAGACAGAAACAAAAGGTCATATATGCTGACTCCTTTTATATGATTTATCCATAGGACCGAAATCTATTGAGGCAGCGAGCAGATTAAAGGTTACTACACAATAGAGTGGGGAGAATGAAGATGACCATTTAACAAGTATCGTATATCTTTGTAGAGTGATGGAAAAGTTTTGAAATGACAAAAATCTGGTATCAGTACAACACTGTAAATATACTAAAAACAAGTAAAGTATAGAGTTTTAAATGACTAATTCTAAGCCAGTTATGGTGGTGCACACTTAAAACCCCATTAACTTGGAGGCTGAGGCAAGAGGATCACAAGTTTGAAGCCAGAGGCAGCCTGTGCAAGTTAGCAAGACTCTCCTCAAAATTAACTAGTTAATTCAACTGGCCACTTGTATGATATGTGTATCTCCCCTTAGTTTTCCAAAGGTACCACTCCCTTAATTGGTCTATAGTTTTAATTCAAACCTTGTCAAAATCTCCACTGGCATTTTTCTTTTTCAAAACTGACAATCTGATGCTAAAATTCTTATGAAAATTCAAGGGACCTAGGATAGCCAAAATCATCTTGAAAACAAACAGCAAAGTTGGAAGGATCTCAGTACTGGACTGGAAAACTGATAAAAAAGCTATAGGATGAAGACTTCAAAGCTGCAATACTGGCAGAAGGACAAATATGTAGACCAATGGAGCAGAATTAAGAGCCCACAGGCAAACCCTCACATTCATAGGCAATTATTATTATTATTATTATTGTTGTTGTTGTTGTTGTTGTTGTTGTTGTTGTTGTTACCAGGGTACAAAGGCAATTCAATGGAGAAAGTCAATGGTGTAGTAACAACAGAATTTATAATATAAGTTACATGATAAACACCAACCTCCAGTTCTACATCTATGCAAATGCATTTTAAGTTACACTAATTAAGTCTTGTCTCTTCAATCCACCTACTATCTCCTACCTACTCTTGCCCATCCTGTACCTCTACATCCCTACCTAAAACAGCTCTTCTGAAACCCCTTCTCCTATCAATCACTGTGAATATTTTAGGACCTATTTTAATCTGAAGGACACAGAGGAAGCCCACCTAGGTTAGGACTTCCTTTCCATTTTCCCTTACACTGTGTGCACTGATGATGTTCATTTTTGTATCAGAGGCATGATATTTTGTATCTTCTAACTTGGTTGTGATTTTTCCCATTTGATATGTGGTGTACATTGTTTCTCCTTGGGCAGACTATTTTTATCTAAAGAACAAGGTCAATTTATTTTAATTATTTAACAATTTACTTTTATATTTTCTGAGATGCTTAGTGCAGATTCAGAAACACAATGTGCACTTAAAGTGCTTGTTAAGCATTGCTGGTCTGACCATTTACGCATCTCTAGAAAATACAGAACTATTCTAATACCCCAAAAATATACAAGCTAGAAAATATCTGAGTTGTTGACATGTTACTTGTTCTATTTTGGTCAGGAAATAATGAAGTCTTGAATATTGTTATAAAAATTTAGAGAGTCTAGAAACATAAATACCATATTCACGGATATCATTAACAATAAACACAGTACTTCCCCTCATTAGAAGCTAATGATAAGATAATCACTACTGGCACTAAGAATTACCATACTGAACATCTCTTGTTGGTCAAATAACTATTGCCTGTAAATAATTAGGGCTGGGATTTGGTTCAGTTGGTAGAGCGCTGCGCTGCAGTCTCTGAGGTCCCGAATTCACTTCCCAGCACTGCACAAATGGGAGAAGGACCTGGCAATCCACTCCCAAGGCAATCCTGAAACAATCAGCCATTGAAAACCCTATAAGGGTCACTCTGAGTCAGATACTGACTTAACAGCACCTAATAACAAGAACAGTAAATAATTAATTTCATAATAACTAATAAATCAGATATGTTCATTTAATAGGTGATAAAACATGAATAATGAAAAATAGAAATCCTTTTATTTGAAAAATTGAAAACCTACTTGAAAATCTCAGAACAATAACTGAAGTGGGACTTTTAACAGTAGAAAACGGAATTCATGTAAAACCAGGAATTTGCCAAGTGCCATTACACATGCCTGCAATCTCAGCTACTCTGGAGGCTGAGGCAGGAGGATTGTGACATCAAGGCCACAGAGGCAGTCTGCACAATTTATCAAGACCTTGTCTCAAAATGAAAAGGGGGCTGGGGATGCACTTCAGTGGTAGAACACTTCCTAGCATGCATGAAGCCCTGGGTTCAACTCCCTAGTATTGAAAAAAAGAATCCAGGTATTTATGTAGCACTCAATTTAAAATGTTCTCCAGCACTGATAAGCCTGCAGCCATACCACTGTGGCATACAATCCTGTCAGATCTCAGAAGCTAAAGAGGGTGGGGCCTGGTTAGTACTCAGATGGAAGACTGCCTGGGAACTCCAGGTGCTAGGGAGGCTTGGGAGAAGGAACTGGCAACCCATTCTCAAAAACCAATCTGCTATTGAAAACCTTATGAATCAGAGAAACACTGACAATAGTGTTTTGCCTGTTGTATGTAGGGTCCCTATGAGTCAGACACTGACTCGATGGCACCTAACATCAACAACAATAAGCATTGATAACTCATGATTATATGTTACAGCAAGATACACATGGCAGTGCCATGGGAAAAATATGAACCAAGTGTTATCATATTATCAGCTCTGTTCTTCAACCCCGAAAACTATTATTACTAATACTAACTTGATCCATTTTATTCTAGTTGTCATGAATTTCTGAAGTTCCTCTCTGAGCCACATAACCGATCTGCTACGTGGAAAAATGTCTAGCTCAGTAATGTGAGAATGAAACAATAGGTTTTTCAAACAAATTTTATTTAAAAATAAAATTTTTATTCCAAAATTTATACCAAATGTACATTAAGCACTTTTAGCAAGAAAAGGTTTTAGTGCTTAACAATAAAATGACAATGCACTGACTGAACAGTCAGTTAGGGCCCTATACATGAAGGCTTTTAATAAATGGTCCACAGTCATTTCTTTCTGCTTGTCTTTCATTATTCCAAACAAGATACCTATGCTAAAGGTTCCTCAGTCCAAGATGCACATTGAATTCTTCAGTACAGATTTAAAATTAAGAAAATCATATATGAGACTACCACAAATCACTGGATCCAAATCTCTCAGGTAGAACTTGGACATCAGTATTTAAAAGCTTCTTACATAATTCTAAAAAGCAGCTAAGATAAAAAGCTCTGAATTGGGTTTACATACAGTCTCAAGTAGATGCAACAAATAAGCAGTGAGTTATAACAAATAGATGTAGAAGTACAGGAGAATAAAGAAAAGAGAAAGGAAGATGGTATTCAGAGATAAATGAGGAAGCACATTTTGATTATAATCTTCACCATTACATAATAATTTTAATGTGAGCCAGGAATTGTCATATTATACAGGAAATCTATAAATGTCTTTAATATCTAACTTGAAGAGAAATGATCTCCAAATGTGGATATCATATCTCGCTGAACCACTGAATGAGCTGGACAATGGTATGTAAATCCTGATGCCCAGGCTGCATCACAAACCAAACAAATCCCAATTTCTGGGATTGTTGCCTTTGGTTTTTAGATATTAGTATGTGTAAAACTCCACAAGTAATCCTTAGTGTGTATAACTGTTTCTCAAACTTAAATATTTATATGAATAACTGAGAGGTCCTGTGAAAATGAGCTGCTGTTTCGCAGAATGAACTTAAAATAGTAAGGTTTCTTTGTAACACTGCATCTTAAACTTGGCTGCATATTAGAATCACATAGAAAAATTTTAGAAACTGCTGATACTTTGATCCCAAACCCAGAGAAGCTGACAGAATTTGTATGGGTAAGTAACTCCCTAATATCTGTTTGTGTGGGAGGGGTACTTGTGGGTTTTTGCCAGGGCCTCGGATATACTTTGCAAGTATTTAACTACTGGATTGTACCTTCAGCCCATTTTGTATTATATTTTGAGTCAGGGTATAACTAAGTTATGTAGGCTGCCTTTGGCCTCATACTCAAGATCTTCCTACCTTTGCCTCCTGAGTTGCTGGCAATATAGGCCTGTGCCACTCCACCTGGCTAAATATTTTTTGATTGCTATTCTATCTTTCCCATCTTACTATTCCTTGTGATTCCTTGTGTAATCTTTCAAACTGATTATCTACACCCATGTCCTATGGACAAAGTTGACTTTTTTGGAGTCCTATACCAAGAACACCTACAGCCGTAGCACTGTGGTATCTGATACTGTCAGATCTCAGAAGCTAAGCAGGGTCGATCCTGATTAGTACTTGGATGGGAGACTATCTGGGAACACCAGATGCTGTAGGCTTGGGAGAAGGACCTGGCAACCCACTCTCAAAAAATCAATCTGCCATTGAAAATCCTATGAATAGCAGAGAAGCACTGACAATAGTGTTTCACCTGTTGTATGTAGGGTTGCTATGAGTCAGATACTGACTAGACAGCACCTAACAACAACAACAACAAAAATAACAACAACAACAACATAACAAGAACATATTTTCAATTTTGTAGCACAACCCATTTTGAGTAAAATACTCTTTTACTCTCTTCTCTCATTTCAAGTTCAATTTTTTGTGGAAATATCTGCTCTTTCCTTTCCAGTCTAGGAGTCCTTCAATCTATGAGAAGAAAAACTGGAAACCAAATAGATGCTGAGACAGTCCACTTTTTTGTCACCCCATATAATATTGCTCCATGTACTATCCACCAATGGCACTGTGGTTTTTATTGTTGCAATTCTTGCTCTGAAGTTGATTCTTAAAATCTCCTGTTATTCTTATCATTATTTTTGGAAATGTTACCTCACTCTTGGTTTACTCTTCATGATATTACTCCTAGGATTCCAAGCCCTATAGTTTATTTTATTTTATTTTTGAGTTCACTCACTTGGCATTCTTAGTACTCCACAATATAAAAGAGTTCAATGAAGACAGAAAGTCTGTGAGTAAAGGTCATATAAGATGGACTTATCCATCCACATATTGGTACACATACACAATTGTTCAATCAATATTTCTTGAATACTACGTATCAGGGAGTTGTCTAAAAGGTGGGAAAAGGAGGAAGGAAATGATCAGAGAAGTACTTCAACTAATTAAGATTTAGTGACAACAGAGAAGAAAAAAATGAAATAATTTTATATTGTGCCAAGTTCTGTAAAGAAAATACAGAGTGAAGGAGAAGTGGGAATATGTGGCAAAGGATGCAAATTTGTAAACAGTAGTCAGTGATGCCTGCTCTGCAGAAGCAACATTTGTGATGAATTCCAAAACTTTAGCCACTTTATTCACAGAAGAATGTTTTATGCAATCACTCACATCCAATAAGTAAATGCAATACAATTTTAACTGATGAGATTCTTTGATTTGCAAAGCCAGATTAAGTTAGAAAGTGGAAAGGAGCTGCTAGGTAGTGGTATGCTTATCACACAAATAACACACTGCTAAATAACATAATTGGCCTGGGATTTAGCTTAGCTGGTAGAGCACTGTGCTGCAGTCTCTGAGGTCCCAAGTTCAACTCCTAGCACCGCAAAAATGGGAGAAGGACCTGGCAATCCACTCCCAAGGCAATCCCGAAACAGTCAGCCACTGAAAACCCTATGAGGCTCACTATGAATCGGATACCGACTCAACGGCACCTAACAACCACCACCACCACAACAAATAACAAAATTAGTCTCTGTGTACTGACCCTGGAATATATGCATGAGAATTTAATGTTACTTTTAAATAATAATTAAATAAATCATATGATACTTTTTATTTAAAAGACATTATATATATAATATATATTATATTATATTATATATATATTATATATTGGTTATATATATATTAATATATTATATATTATATATAATATATATATAATATTATATATAATGTATTTATATAATTATATATATATTATATATATTATATATATAATATTATATATAATATATATATAATATATATATAATATATAATATTATATAATATATATAATATATAATATATATAATATTATAAATAAATAATAAATATATAATATATATAATATATATAATATATATATAATTATATATATTATATATAATATATATTATATAATTATATAAATACATTATATATAATATATATTTTATATATATATACTATAAATCTGTATATGTAGATACTTATCTTTTTAAAAAATATATGTTTTTGAATACTCATGAAGTATATTTGGAAGTCTTCACAGCAAGCTCTTAGAAGTAGTTACT
>VMDO01036160.1:0-15387 GCA_007922755.1 Pedetes capensis
GGAGGAGGGAGGAGGGAGGAAGGAGGAAGCAGGAAGGAGAAGGAGAAGGAGAAGGAGAAGAGGAAGAGGAAGAGGAGGAAGGAGGAAGGAGGAAGGAGAAGGAGAAGAGGAAGAGGAAGAGGAAGAGGAAGAGGAAGAAAGGAAAAGAAAGTGCGAAAGTTTCAAGACAGTTTTAAGCCACATGGAAAGGGCATTTGGTAAGAAGGGCGAAGGGTGAGCAGTGAGCAGCGCTCTGTATTCTTGTGAGCTGTGTCATGAGAATTATCCAATCCCTGACAGCTGAGAGAAAGCAGTTTCTCTCTCTGGGTCCCTTTGTCTCCATCGCTGCCCACCCTCTCTCCCTCTAACATCTGCACGCGCTTCTGTGCCTTAGTAATACACATCTGGCCCCCGTGTCCTACCGCCTCCATCCTGTTCCTCAGAGCTCGGTTTCAACATGGAACCAGCCTTGTGGATACACAAAAAAATAGAGACCTTATGATGATAGTATTTTTGGTCTGTTACTACTTAAAAATCATACTGTGATTTCAGATGGCTGGAATAACTTTTCATGCCAATTTATTTCTTAATTTTAAGGGTCAGTCATTTGGGAAAATGTATATATGCATACCATATTTCCATCATTGGGAAAATGTATACATGTACACACAACACGTCCGTATTCCCGTTGCTTCAACATAATACAACTTCTTCAGAAAGGAGCCACGTGGAGACCAACTGATCCTCAGTCAATAATGTACAGAAAATGTAGTCACACATCATTTAATCTTAGTCTGTGAGTACAGTCATAGAAGAATCACATATCTTAAGTGCAAAGAATATTTCTGATAATAACTAATTTTCCAAGTTGCCTCAGAACAAATTCAAGTGACTAACATGCCACCATTCAATTCAGAATTTTATTTTTTTTCCAAGAAGTTTGACTAATTATTGTGTTGTTTCCTTTTCTTTTTAATCACTCCCTTTATAAAACTGTGTATGCTTAGTGGATATTACTCCATGTTATTAGGTGATATTTTAAATTTTATACTCACCATGGTGGAATAAATGGGAAGTTCCTTAAATGGGTTAACAAGCAAGAGGACATCCCCGATAAAAGTCTGTCAGAAAAAGAAATAAACAATTTATGAGCCATATTAACAGGAGCTTTTAAACACAGAAATTGTATAATTTAGAAATTATTGTGGTAAATATGCCAGAAAGTAAAAATCAGGCTTTAACATTTTGCAAATTCTTTCAAATACTGATAACTAAGAAACAGAAAATTCAAATTCAAAATAAAAAACCATAGTCTCTGTTCCTTGAAACATAACAAGTAAAATATTTGAATTTTAAGAATTTATCTGAGCAACTCAGGAGGCAGGGGCAGGAGGATTTCAAGTTTGATACCAGAGGCTTTCTGCATAATTTAGCGAGACCCTGTCTCAAAAAGTAAAAAAAAAAATGGGCTGGGGGTGCAGCTCAGTGGTCCAGCACTTGCAAAGCATGCAAGCACAAGGCCCTGGGTTCAACCCCCAGTACAGCAAAAATAAATAAGTAAATAAATAAATAAATAAAAATAAACGAATTTATCTAAAAGGTATTTTGTGAGAACCAATTTGAATAAAAAATGTAGAATTAAAACATGACAAATGCATGGGAAGAAATAAATGGGATAATAAATTGTATGTTGCTACAGAATCATAATAAAACACATAAAGAAAAGTTTTTAAAACACAAAAATCAAATATTTCTTAATTAACAAAGATCAAATAACGAGAAATAAAGGCCCAAGGAACAGATCTAACAAATAGAAATAATAAAATTTAGATTTAAGCCCAAATATAGGAGTAATTGCAGCAAATGTAAAGGATCTAAATACTCTAGTTAAAAGACAGAGATTACAAGCTGCATTAAAGCATTACATATGTCCTCCTCTAAAGAGATACACTTCAAATATAAAGACTAAGACAATTTGAAAGTGAAAGGATAAAGCAAGATATAGATGCTAGCAATAATAACAACAAAAAGGTGATTACATAACATTCAGTTCACAGAAAATGTAATTTAGGCAGCGCCTCTGGAAATCAAAGGGCCACTTCACAATGATAAACTGACAACTCAATCAGGAAGGGAATTCTATGAGAATAAGATCTAGCGTGAATTATATGAAACAAAAACAGCTACAGGAAGAAAACATGGCATTCACCATGCCACTGAGAAGTTTTACCAGTTTTTCATAGTAATATACAAGTGAACAAAATTTTGAAATAATTACCAGTTTGACAAATTAATTTATATAAAATGTTGTTACTAACACTAGCAAAATATGCATTTCATGAACCTTGGCACAGACCAGTTTCATTAAGTTTAGAGGATGTAAGTCACAAAGAGTCTGTGCCCTGATCATTGTAGAATTGAGACAGAATATTTATTGTGCACTTGGAATTACCTAAGAGAGTTCAGGTATTCAAACTAGAAAAAAGAAGATAACGAGTCGAGGTGATGAATATGCTAATTTGCGTGACTATAACAGTCATGTTACTATATACACGAACATCAGAACGTCATGTTGTACGCCTTAAATATATATATATATATCATAAAAATAAATTAAAAAAAAATGATTATTTAATTAAAAATGTTGAAATCAATAATGGAGGACTGAAAAAATCATCAAATATTTAAAAATTATACAATATATATATCTGCAGAGAACCTATGAGTGAAAAACAAAATCAAAATACGAGTAGTATTCTGACTATAACATGATTATAACTGTGGAATGCAATTATAGTGCACTTGGTATGAAACATATTGCCTAAAATGCGTTAGAAAAGAAGAAAGAGTGATGTTTAATGATCTAAGAACCCATTTCAGTGAGATCATCAAATTATATCAAATTATATAGAGATGTCTTATTTATTTTGGACATGCAGTCAGGAGGGACCAATCCCTGGAGAAGGACATCATGTTTGGGAGAGGGGCAGGTAAACAAAAAAAAGAAAAACCCTCCACTAGATGGATCGTGTACACACTGTCTGCAACAATGGGCTTAAACATAAATAAGATCATGTGCCTGGCACAGAATCAGAGAGTGTTTTGATCTGCTGTACATTGGGTCGCTATGAGTCTGACCCAACTTGATGGCACCTAACAACAACAACAACATACAGAGATAAAGAAAAGAACATAAGGAAGTCAACAGAATAGAGAAGAGAAAAAAGTCAAAAGGTAATCTTCTGAAAAAACATCACTAAAATTGATAAAGCCCTAGTAAGACTGATTAAAAGATCAAGGAGAAATGTGCAGACTACCAGTGTCAGAAATATGACATCACTTATGACTGGGTCAGTAAGCAACTTCACAATAAATGGAGAAAAGATTGAGGTTGTCCATGATTTTGCTTTGCTTGGCTCTATAATCAACACCCATGGAAGCAGCAGTCAAGAAATCAAAAGATGCATTGCTTTGAGAAAAGCTGTGCCAAAGATCTCTTTATAGTATTGAAAAGTAAAGATGCCACATTGAAGACAAAGGTGCACCTGACTCATGCCATGGTATTTTCAGTTGCATCATATGGTTGTGAAAGCTGGACACTGAACAAGGGAGACAGGAAAAGAATTGATGCTTTTAAATTATGGTGCTGGAGACATTTATCGAATATACCATGGACTGCCAAAAGAACCAACAGATCTGTCCTAGAAGAAGTGCAACCAGAGTGCTCCTTGGAAGCAAGAATGGCCAGACTGCAGCTTATATATTTCAGACATGTAGTGAGGAGAGATCAATCCCTGGAGAGGGACATTATGTTTGGGAGAGTGGCAGGTCAACAAAAAAAAAAGGAAAACCCTCCCCCAGATGGATTGACACAGTGTCTGCAACAAATGGGCTTAAACATAGGTAGGATTGTGTGCCTGGTACAGAATCGGCAAGTGTTTTGATCTGCTGTACATAGGGGCGCTATGAGTCAGAGTTGACTCAACAGCACCTAACAACAACAACAACAACAGGTCCTATAAACATGAATACAAATGGAGATGTTATCGTGAACCACATTTTAGCCACTGAGTTTGGATATTTAGATAAGATGAGCAACAATCATGGAAACACACTATTAGAAGACTAATTCATGCCACACACTGGAAGGAAAAGCTCTCTCTCTCTCTCTCTCTCTCTCTCTCTCTCTCTCTCTCCATATACATATACATATATATATATATATATGCAATGAAAGAATATGCTGAATATATAGAAATCTCCTCCACATCAAGAAAAAAATCTAATTTTTTAAAATGGCAATATAATTGAATAGTTACTTCAGTAAACAAGATAGTCAAATGATGTTGTTAGGTGCTGTTGAGTCTCCAACTCATAGCAACCCTATGCACAACAGGTGAAACACTACTGACAGTGCTTCTCCACTATGCATAGGGTTTTCGATGGCAGATTGATTTTTGGGAGTGGATTGCCAGGTCCTTCTCCCAAGCCTACAGCACCTGGTGTTCCCAGGCGGTCTCCCATCCAAGTACTAACCAGGCCTGACCCTGCTTAGCTTCTGAGATCTGATGGGGTCAGACACCACAGTGGTGCAGCTGCAGGCAATCAAATGCCAACAAGCATGCATTAGTGGTGGTGGTTATCGTCAGAGGAACATAAAACCACAATTAAATACCACTGCACCACTGGTAGACTGGTAAGAATTTCAAAAAATATTAATAAAACAAATCATACCAATCACGCTAAAAACTATTTGGCCATATTTAGTGAAGTCGAACATATTTTATGGTGCTAGCATTCCATTTCTAGGTAAGTAATAAGACAGAAACACGCCTATATATATTACTCCACAGAAACATGTATGTAAATCACCCCCCAAATACGAACAAGACTATTTATATTACTCCTAATCACCAAAGAGTGAAATAGGCCATTCAACTGATGAATTATAAAAATAGAATCTATTCATATGGTAGCTTCATATATGGAAATAAAAAGTAAAGGCTGCTTCTACAAACAACAGTGTAGATGGAACGTAATAATGAGTGAAAGATGATGAACAATTTCTCTTATATAAATTAACAGAAAGAACTTATCTAGAGTCATAGAGGTATTCACTGTGCACTTTTTAAAAGATTTTTGTAAAGACCCCTGTGAGCTGGAGGAGGGGGCTCCTTCTATTTCATGGCTTTACAAAGCTGCTGGGCACATGGGTGGTGTGTTCTCAAAATAAAACCTTCCTGAGTTGTACACTAGGGAGCTGCTCATCATTCTGCACAGAAGTCATGACTGAGTACAGCGCTTACTAAAAATAAGGACCAGCCCATGTTTAATAGTCACGAAAAGAGAGAAAAGTGAAATAATGTATTTGAAAAGGGATCTTATTAAGATAGCATTTAAAAACCACTGTGAAATTACAGAGAGGAAAATTGAAGCTAGATAAATCCATTGTGAGATTATTTAGAAATCTGCTGATTAAAGGAGCTGGAAAGCTTCCACATAAAATAAATTACTTCCACAATTACAGTTTTCTACTGAGGAGCAGTTTTTATACTGGCCTAGTTTTATGGAAGAGATTTGAGCCTATCTTTGAGAGTGTGCGTTGTGATAAAGAAAAAATAGTTTATATCCTATTCTGTGACTTTCTATTTGGTAAGTCATCAAAATTGAAGATGTCATCTTGATGAAAAGAAGCACTTTGAATGCCCTGCAGAGAAAGGATATTTCTAGTTGTAGAAACACAGAGATGCCCTTCACCTCACTGTTTCCAACCCCCCTTTTCCATCTCCCCCCATAGCAGGCACAGGTTCTGGGCTGGAAGGCCCCTTTCAAGACTACTAGAATGCAGTGACGCAGACATTTGCTGCAGAGCATCTGCCGCACAGAACATCTCAGTGCTTCACAGATGAGGCTAAGGACAGAGATGCCTCCTGTGGTCTCCAACATCCTTCCAGTAAGGGCAGCCGCAGCCTTGGATGGCAGTTTGTCAACCAGAGCCTTTGCAAATGCTCCTTAAGGGAGGGCCTGCCACCCTGAGTGGAACAGTCCTCGGTGGCAGAAGGCTGGGATGAACAAGCGCTGCCCAGGAGCCCTTCTGCAGCACTCTACGTCCCCCGGCTTGTTCAGAGCCAGCTCAGGGAGTGAGAAGGTTCTCAGCTGCCCACAGTTCTGGACGCTCCTGTCTTTATGGGTCATCTGCATTCTCAATGAGTCTCAAGTCCCTCCGTTGTCTGCACGGTGAATACTGCTGACTGGTTTCTCTGCTGTCCACAGTGGAATTTAAGGACGTGGCCTGTTCTCTCTGGTGTTGCTGCTGCTGCTGTTGTTGTTGTTGTTAGGTGCCGTCGAGTTGAGTCTGACTCACAGCGACCATCATAGGGTTTTCAATGGCTGACTATTTCGGGATTGACTTGGGAGTGGGTTGCCACATCCTTCTCCCATTTTGCGGTGCTGGGAATCAAACTCGGGACCTCAGAGCCTGCAGAGCAGCGCTCTACCAACTGAGCTAAATCCCAGCCGTCTGGTGCTGCTAGTGGCAATTATCCAGCACGCAAAGCTTTCTTTCTGTGCATCTCCCAGCAGGCACAGGCTTCCTCACCCGCAGGTTATGTTCCGCTCCAGGGTTTGCGAGCTGACTTCCTGTCACTACAGCTGTGGGGGAACTCTCCAATCTAAGGTCCACTTGAATGTTGTCCACTTAGCACACCAGCAATTTACACTTGATTTTGAAAGATCATGTTATATAGCAAATCAGACCACAGGAAAAAAACAATTAATTCAGCTGAAATGTTTTATCTTGGCTCTGATGAAGTTATTGCTCATCCCTGTCTCAGTTGTTTGCCATGGATTAAAAGAAAAAATACTAACTTCTTCCTCTGGTACTACAAGTGTGGTATTTGGTTGAAGAGTTCTCATTTCATCAGCATTTATTGGGCAACTACCATAGGCCATGTGCACAGCAGTAACAAAACAAAAAAGCTTGCTGTTGTGGATGACCTTGCACTCTGCATGCATGTGTGTGCACTGGTGTGCATATGTGTGTCTGCGGTGGGTTGTGCATGAGTGTGTGTTGTGACGTGCATGTATGTGTGCTGGTGTTCATGTGTGCAGAGCGGTGTGCATGTGTGTGTGGTGGGGTGTGCATGAGTGGGTGTGCAGTGGTGTGCATGTGTCTATGTATGCCGGTGTTCATGTGTGCATGTACACTGGTGTTCATGTGTGCACAGTGGCGTGCATGCGTGTGTATGTTGTTGTTGTTAGGTGCCGTCGAGTCGGTATCCGACTCATAGCGACCCTCATAGGGTTTTCAATGGCTGACTGTTTCGGGATTGCCTTGGGAGTGGATTGCCAGGTCCTTCTCCCATTTTTGCGGTGCTGGGAATTGAACTCGGGACCTCAGAGACTGCAGCGCAGCGCTCTACCCACTGAGCTAAATCCCAGCCCATGCGTGTGTGTAGTGGCATGCATATATGTGTGCTGGTGTTCATGTATGCACAGCGGTATGCATGCGTGTGTGCAGTGGGGTATGCACGAGTGTGTGCAGTGGTGTGCATGCGTGTGTGTACATTGGTGTAGGAGCACATGGAGAGCATGTAGAATGGGAGACAGACAACAGAGAGTCTAGAGAAGGAAACCAGACAGGATACGGAGGGTGCTTAGCCTGGGGAAAAGCACAGCAAGGCAAGAGGACAGAGCGCGTGGGCTGCCATGTTCACAGGCGGAAGCAGCCCTCCATGACGAGGACTCGGGTGTGAAGACCGGAAGGGAAGGAGGGTGTGCTGGGAATGTGCTGCTCCAGCAATTAGGGAAAGGCCTGACAGGGCACCAGACATGCTCAAGGGACACCAAGGTGACCTGTGTGGCCGGTGGGGGGGGGGGAGTGGGGGGAAGGGGCAGCCCAGGGGGAGGAGACACAGAGCCCAGGCCTGCGGGCCCTGCTGTGGGCTCTGGCTTTTTAAGGAGGGACCCTGAAGTCCTTCGTACAGAGAAGCTGTGGGTGCAGTGCACATTCTAACAGGGCCACTCTGGGTCCTGCGCTGAGGATGGCTGGAAGCGTGTTAAGAGAAACCCACACAGTCACTGAGGGTTAGCATGAGATGCACCAGTTGAAACAGGACCCTCGGCTGGGTGGGGAGGGCAGGGCTGTCCTGTGTATATCGTGAAAATGGGGCCAATGACATTGGCAGGACAATCAGAAGTGGGGTAGGGAAGAAAAATAAGCTCCACCCTCCTCCCTAAGCACTGGCCTGAGGAAGGGGAAGAACGCAGCTGCCTCAGCAGGCTGGGCCAGGCCACAGGAGGAGCGGTGGGGAGAGGCCAGAGGACCAAGGGTGTCCATTACCATGTGGTGGTGATTGTTGTTAGGTGCTACGAAGTTGGGTCTAACTCATAGTGACTGTAGGTGCAACAGAACAAAGCACTCCCCAACACTGCGCCTTCCCTGACACTGGGTCAGGGCTTCCCTGCTACTCATAGGGTTTTCAATGGCGGATTATTTCAAGGTTGTGTCAAGAGTGGGCTTCCAGGTCCCGGGCCCATTTTCACAGTGCTGGGGAGGGAACCCAGGGCTTCAGAGAGCACAGAGTGGCACCCTACCAACTGAGCGACACCCCAGCCCATTACAACGTGATGTACTAAACTCATGCTACTAAACTCATGCTTTCTACTTGTGGGAAAGAAACTTTTGTTTCAATTCCAATTAATCAAGGACTAATATTTCTCTAAAAGATAATACAATGCATTACTTGAAAAACAAGCTTGTAAAAAAAAGACAAAGACATATGAAATGCCAGCGCTGACTCTTATTGGATCCAACAGGCTCAAATTAGACTATTGAACTGCAGCAAGAGTCTCTAAAGACTCTGACTCTCTTTGCAGACCGGTAACAAAAGGTTCACGTGACTAGCAGTCCACAGACGACGCTCGAGCGGCACTTAGCCTTCAATCCATAACGTCTCAATTACATGTCGGTCCCGCAGATGTGAATTCAGGCACCATCACCTAGAGCACTCCGTTTACAAAATTACATTAGATGACTTCGCTTTTCAATATTTCAGGTAGGGGCACAAAGGAAGTCATGCCCCGCACATTGCCAAGTTTATATTTTACATGAGCTTTGGCCAAGCAAGAAATGTTACTTCTGACTCTCCAAGGAGAGAGAGAACCCAAGCAGAGCAAAGATTATGGGGAAGACCCCTAGGAGTTAGGATAAACAGGAAGGGGTTGTCACTCAAGATTAGAAGCCCTGGCCAGGTCTCGTGGCAACACAATCAGCCGGGCTCTGTCCTCACCAAATTTAGGGTCCAGCGCAGGAGCCACATGGCAGCTAACCCATGCAGGGGAGCAGGCGCAAACCATGCTGAATGTCCAACAAGAGAACCTGTCGTGACTTAGCCTGGACGCCCAGGGAAGGCTCACTCAAGGGCAGAAGCCCATCGGCGTGGGGCATGCGTAAGGCCCTGGTCTTCACAGGGTAGGAAGAGAACTTTAGGGGAAGAAAAGAATCTCAGGAAAGCCCTGCTCAGGAAGGAGGGCAGGAATGAGAGGGCAGGCAGTGCATGGTGCTCAGGCTTGGTGCTCAGTGCTGGGATCATGAGGTCTTTCAGCCGAGACTCCAGCTTCAGGAACAAGGGCCGTGGTTGGCCTCGATTGAGAATCATGAAGCCACAGAAAAGTTTCCAGATGAGGCTTTTAAACATCACCCTCATTCATTGAGAGGTCAGATGGAGAGATTGAAGCTCCTTGATAAAGCGAGGGGTTGTCAGAGACGGGACCTTGGTGGTTTTGATGAGGGAGGTTTTTGACGCTGAGGTTCCAAGACATAGATTAAGTGGATAATTAGGCAACAAAACGAATGGCAAAACATGAAAGGAATAAAGGAAGGCACAACAATCTAGTCTTTCAGTATTATAGTCTTGCAGTACTGCATTTGTGTTGTTACGTGCCATCGAGTCAGGTCCGACACACAGCGACCCTACGTACACCAGGTAAAACACTCCCGACACTGTGCCATGCTGGGCACGACTGTCAGGGCTTCTCTGCTATTCAAAGGGTTTTCAATGGCTGGTTTTTTGGGGAGGGTGTGGGCTGCCAGGTCCTTCTCGGCAGTCTACAGATCCCAGTATTCCCAGGCAGTCTCCTGTCCAAGTACTAATCAGGCCTGACCCTGCTTAGCTTCCGAGATTTGAGGAGATTAGATGCCATGGTGGTAAGGCTGTAGGCAGTACTATAATTATGAATAAAAAAACTCAAAAAAGAAGAATCAACACAAACCAGGGGAAAAAAGACTAAAAAGTAGAATAAAAATAAGACACACTTTATAAAAGCAGCAGGGTGGTAACAAAGACCAAAGTAATCAGGTTCCACCACTTTAAGCCAATGATTCAATTCCATTAATTTTGCTACAAGTATTTAATTTTAAGTAGATTTACAGTGGCAGGCAATTCATGCAAGCATTAAGATGCCACACTGCCTTTTCATACACTAATCAGTATCTGGCAATTTATGATTTGTAGGGAAATCTCGGACTCCACATTTATATGAAAATTACTTAATCAATTCCTTAGTAGATTAGGGAGCAGTAAGTGTTGTCAAGAAAGGATAACAGGTATTGTACATAATCGGAATTCCCTATAGAGCTTCTGATTGAATTCTACTGCGCTCTGCGCAGACTGTAACAAAATGAACAAGAAAGCAAGGGAGAGATTGATTGTGAGATTATTGTTGTTGTTGTTGTTAGGTGCCGTCGAGTCGGTATCCGACTCATAGCGACCCTCATAGGGTTTGCAATGGCTGACTGCTTCGGGATTGCCTTGGGAGTGGATTGCCAGGTCCTTCTCCCATTTTTGTGGTGCTGGGAATTGAACTTGGGACCTCAGAGACTGCAGCACAGTGCTCTACCCACTGAGCCAAATCCCAGCCCCGTGAGATTATAGCTTGTCCCAATTGTTGTTGGTACTGGAAGACGATGACATAGAAAACAAAGGTAGAATGACCGTCCATCAATCCCCCGCACTATTTGTCCTTGAGAAATATTTTTGATCCTACTTTCAGAAATCTGTGTATAAATTATTTACTTTAAACAGAGCTAGTCCCTGACAATCTAGAGCATCAAGTTTTCCTTTCCAAGCTAATAGAGCAGCAGCCGACCTGCATGGTCAATGGATCCTCTGGGCTTCCTTTTCCGGGTCTGGCAGGCTGAGGGAGCCGAGACAGACAGCACTTCATCAAAAATCTGCAGGTCCTGCTGGTTCTCGCAAGACCACCACAGTAATCACAACAAGGGGAAATCTCAGTGGGAGTGACTACTTCCGTCTATGCACAGAGCATCAGCTTACGCTCAGCCTCAGAATTGGGCACTTGGCTGCATTTGCCTTATGACGGGAGCCAAAATGAACCTCCAAGAAATGCAGCGCAGCCTCCACCACGACCAGAAGTTCCCATGAGCCTCTGCCTTGCAAAACGTGCAAGACAGAGGGGCGATGGCAGCGCCAGCAAGACAAGGGTGCAAAGGGCAAAGCCAAGGGCACTCACATAGATCTGATCGTTTCCGAAGCGCTTCTGAATCTCATACAGCAGGCTGCCGTCCGTGAGCTCGCTGAGCGTGGCCAGGTCGTCATTTGGAGCGGGAGGCATGAGCTGGACCTGGTGGGGGGCAAGGAAAAGCGGGGTCAGTTCTCAATGTTTTCCAATGAACTGTCTTCACAGTTGAGGTTCCACTTTCAATTACGGGTCGAAAGTTTGAAGACCACAGGAGTTTGAAGCTGTTATTAAAAGATGCAACAGTTCAATGAAATTGAAAAAAAAAAATCAAAGCCACTGACAAATGCATTCAGATAAGAAGCTGTGCTCTCTGCCCACCTACCCTGCGTGACACCCAAAATTGTTATGTCTGTGTCCAGATCATCTCAGCATCTCCCTAGTCCCTATGCTCCAGATACTCGGGCAAGTTTGCTGGACAGATCTTTGGGTTTGCAATTTTCACTCCATTCCACATAACTTTTAAGATTGAAGTTGCTGTGAGATGAAGGTAATCATCATAAACCAAAAAATAAAAATGCTTTCTCATTAAATTTAACATGGAGTGGCGAAGTTTAAAAACGGAGCGATATTTCAAATGAAAAACAAATGAATTTAATTAGATGGAAATCTATCCTTTCAGGGTTTGAAATGAGCAGCACACAATTTCATGGACATAAAATATGCTCTGAAAAGTAGACATTGGATAGAAAAGGTCGGTTTGGTTTCTTGTGTCAAACACAGAGGAGTGAAAGAACTAGAATATCCTCATCAATGTTCCTGTGAGTTCACTGGTGCCTGTAGGAAAATTTTAATAATTTAATAATTTATAATATAATTTAATAATAATAAATTTAATAAATGTGTTTGCTGTCCATATTTGTATGTGGATTTTATACTTGTATTTGTATTACATATTGTATTACTGCATGTAACATTGCTGAATAATTTAAACATAAATGCTACTGGTATTTACAGGGGAAAAAATACTGCACATTTTGAGAAATGAAATTTAAGACTCTATTCTGCAACATTTGTGAGTATTTCAGAAAACAGAGGCTTCTGCATGAGTTGATAAAGTAAGTCTGCTGTTTGCCAGGCTCCGACTCACCCTAATGCATTGAAAATCAAATTGAAACACAGATCTTGCCTAGGCCTCTCGAAGCTCGGAAGGGGAGTCTGTCTTGATTCCGGTTAGAAGGTGCCAGGGCCAGTACTCCAGGGCTTTGGAGATAAAACCGTTACTCAGTGGGAAACACAATTTTCCAGTAGTTGTTGTGTGCCGTCGGGTCAGGTCTGACTCACGGCCACCCTCACCAAGTTTTCAATGGCTGACTGTTTCAGGATTGTTTGGGGCGTGGATTGCCACATCCTTCTCCCGCATTTGCAGTGCTAAGGACTGAACCCAGGCCTCAGAGACTGCAGAGCAGCACTCTACCAACTGAGCTCAACCCCAGCCCACGCCAACAGCAGCAGGTTTATTTATTAAAAGACTAATTTGTAAAGTGTTACCAACCTCAGAAATGTGAACCCCACCCCACCCAACATGCACACACCCAGCCAAACACCTGGAGTTTATTTTCTCTACTTTTGAGCATATACAAGAAGCATAGCTCAAAATACGTTTCAGACAGCCAGGCACGGTGGTGCGTGCCTGTTTGTTAGGTGCCATCAAGTCAGCATCTAACTCATAGCGACTCTGCATACAACAGGCGTAACACTGTTGTCAGTGCTTCTCTGCTGTTCATAGGGTTTTCAATGGCAGATTGATTTTTGGGAGTAGGTTTCCAGCCTACAGCACCCAAGCCTACAGCACCTGGTGTTCCCAGGCGGTCTCCCATCCAAGGACTAACCATGCCCGATTCTGTTTAGCTTCCCAGATCTGACGGGATCAGATGCCACAGGGCTACGTCTGCAGGCTATGATAGGTTAGAGGTGTAGGTTTAAGGCTTTGGCACCACCAGAAATCTTGACTTAAATAATTCCAAGGTAGTATCCCATACAGGATACTTTTTGAACATAAACACAGAAGTCAGCCTGTCCCTGCTCTCCTACTATTTCCTGGGTCGATAAGCATTTGGGGAGCTTTGCTCCTCTGTGAAGTGTGTCAGGTGCAGAGCGCTGCCTGGGCAGATCCCAGGCGGGGGATGGAGGGAGGGCACACTGACCTCAGCTGCGCCTGTGGCCGCCCTGGCGAGGGCCTGGCGGGGCCCTGACCCTAGCAGCTGCCTGCTGCTTCCACCTCATTCACACCTCTCACTTTGAGCCCAGGAGCCCAGCTCACCAAGGCCAGAGGTGGTCAGGTCACCCATGTTCTCCTGGGCCAGTGGTATTGGGACCTCAGCTGCACCTGTGGCCACCCTGGCGAGGGCCTGGCAGGTCCCTGACCCTGGCAGCTGCCTGCTGCTTCCACCTCATTCGCACCTCTCACTTTGAGCCTGGGAGTCCAGCTCACCAAGGCTGAGTCAGCAGGCAGTCAGGTCTCCGTGTTCTCCTGGGCCAGTGGCACTGGGACCCCAGCTGCGTGCCTCCCCGGCTATGAGTGTGGACATTTTCTCTCTCCCCCATGAGGCCGCTTTTCTTTCTCTCTGACATCTGAGAAATAGTGGTTTGTGACCATCGGGTGCCTGTGAGAGTGAAATTGGCACGGGGGCCTTCCGCCTGGCCTGGCTTGTCACACACCCAGAAAGGGCCCCAGACAGCAGACAGCTCTGCCTGCTTCCTTACGATGCCCTCGAGGCAGACAAGGGTGCAGAGTCCTGCGTCTGGCTCTCATTAAAGAAAAACTCACTCCATGGTATTAGTCAAGGAGGGGCAAGGCTGGCTTTTTTAGGATAGTAGAAGCAGGTAAAGGGCACGGAAGCAGGACCTTGCAGGGAGGGGAGATGGGCTCGGTCCCCAATACACCCCGGGAACAGGTGGGAAAGCACTAGGGGAGGCACAAGGGGAAGCCGGCTCTGGCTAATTCCACCCCAGGACCCTGGCTGAAGGGAGCCTGCAGGCTGAGGAACGGGCTCTGGCATCCAGGGTGACCAGAGACCAAGGGACCAAGAGCAGCTGACTCTCCTAGGGCCACCAGGAAGCCCCAGGTGGGATGGAAAGCGCCAGGGAACACTGCCAAAATGCCAGCAGATGACAAATACATCTGTGAAAACACATTCAGTAATTTCTAGTGCTGTTTGTTCATCTACTCCTGGCCAGGCTTCGCACTAGAAAACAATACAAAGACAGGCACGATGGGCCACATCTCTTCCCTCAGTGTGTACAGTCCGCTGAAGGGAGAAGACAGGGCGTAACTAAGAAATTATCAGTATGGACAGAATAAGAGAGAAAAGCAAGGTGCTCTGAAAAAGCGTCACCCTTTGCTGGTCCAACTGTTGCCTTGGAGAGAGTCATTCACGCTGCAGGTGACACAGGAAATTCCTGGGACTAACAGCCCCCAGGAGAGCAGGGGGAGACCGTCCTTGGTGAGAGAGCTTGCAAAGGCCGAGGGTCAGAGCCAGGGCCTGTGTGGGAGGCGCTGGAGTTGCTGGTGTGGTGGACCTTGGAGGATAGGGCCACAGCCATGCAGGAAGATGGCAGATCTGCAGGCTGCAGGGGGCGCCAGGACGATGGACGGTCTTCCAGGGGCTTAAGTGGCAGGGTGACAAGGCGGGCTTCATGTTACTAAAGTAGCATCTTAGCAGCTTGGGATGGAAAAAAAAAAAACAGGAGAGGTGCTGAGCCCACTTAGCAAGCGTTGAATAAAGGAGGCTCAGGAGGGGAGGTGGCGGAGGAGGCACAGACTGGACTCGCTGAGGTAACAGGAGGCAGGACCGCAATTCTCAGCGTGTGCTGCGAGCACGGACGTGACTCTCACACCTAGGATTCGTCTAGACGACACCGGAAGAT
>VMDO01036161.1:0-15399 GCA_007922755.1 Pedetes capensis
CCCCCCCCCAAGAAAAGCAAGGATTCCTACACTGATATTTGACAAAGTTGATTTCATACTTAAATTAATCAGAAAGGTCAAAGAAGGTTACTACATGTTAATAAAGGGAACAATCAACGAAGGAGAAATAATCATTTTAAATATCTATGCACCAAACAGTTTCTTGCTGTTGTCAGGTGCCATGGAGTCATGTCCTACTCATAGCGACCCACATAGGGATTTCAATGGCTGATTGTTTGGGGATTATTTCAGGAATGGATGGATTGCCATGTCCTTCTTCAGTTTTTGTGCTGCTGAGGCTCAAACTCGGAACTTCAGGGACTGCAGAGCAGCACACTACCAATCAAACAGTAGCACACCTATTTTCATAAAACAAAAATTGTTGGCCACAAAGGAACACGTTGGCCCAGAGACAATAATCATGGATGACTTCAATACCCCACTATCAGCAATAGATAGATCATGAAGACAAAAGATTAATAAAGAAGCCATGCACTTAACACCATAGACTAATTGGACTTACTACTGTCTACAGATTATTCCACCCAAGAGATGTGGGATACACATTATTCTTAATGCTACATGGAACTTTTTCTAAAATAGACCAAATTTTATTTCACAAAGCCTGCCCCAACAAATATAAAACTAAATTTGAAACCATTCTTTGTATCTTATCAGATACATTGGACTAAAACGAGAATGAAATAGCAAGAGAAACTATGAGAATGTTACAAATACATAGACATTAAATAATACACTTATGAATAATGACTAGGTCATAAAAGAAATCAGAAAGGAGATCAAAAACTTCTTACAATAAAATTAAAATGAAAACATAACCTACCAAATCTTTGGGGATACAGTGATGGCAGTTCTACAAGGGAAATTCATAGCTCTCAGTGCCTACATCAAAAAGATAGGGAAGGCCCAAATAAATAAGCTAATAATAGCCCTTAAGCCATTAGAAAAACAACAACAAGACCACAAAACTAGGACACAAAAAGAAATAATGACAATCAAGGCAGAAATCAGTGAAATAGAAACTTAAAAAAATACAAAGAATAAAGTCAAGAGTTTGTTCTTTGAAAAGACAAACATGATCCACAAACTCTTAGCCAAACTAACTTAAAAGAGAGAGAGAGAAGACTGAAATTCATAAAATTAAAGATGAATAGGGGATGATAACAACAGGTACCAATGAAATACAGAAGATTATCAGAGAACTTATATTCACCAAAAATGAAAATGCAAAAGAAATAGATAAATTACTTACACTTATTACCTACCAAAATTAAATCCAGAGGATATAAAGAAATTAAACAGACCTATAACCAGCAATAAAATTGAGGCATTAATAAGGAACCTTCCAACAAAAAAAGCTCAGATCCTGAGGGGCTCACAACCAAATTCTATTAAACCTTTAATGAAGAATGAATACCTATCCTCCTCAAAATATCCTCCTCCATAAAATAGAAAGGGAAGCTATACTTCCAAAATAATTTTAAGAAGCCAGTGTCACCATGATACCAAAATCAGATAAGCACAATACAAAAAACAAAATGATAAACCAATTTCTCTGATGAACACTGATGCAAAAATTCTCAATAAAACTCTTATAAACAAAATACAGTAACATAAAAAAGATCATACATCACAACCAAGTGGCTTCCTGCTACAGACACAAAACTGGTTCAACATATGCAAATCAATAATTGTAATATAGCACATCAATAGACTCAATGACAGAAATCACATGATCATCTCAATAGATGCAGAAAAAGCTTTTAACAAAGTTCTACATCCGTTCATTATAAAAGTCCTAAAGAAACTGTAAATAGAAGGAACATATCTCAACATCATAAAGGCCACATATGACAAAGCTATAGTCAACATTGTGGGCCTGGGGTTTAGCTCAGCTGGTAGAGTGCCACGCTGCACTCTCTGAGGCCCTCAGTTTGAGCACCACAAAAACAGGAGAAGGACTTGGCAATCCACTCCCAAAGCAATCCTGAAATAATCATCCATTGAAAACCCTGTGAGGGTTTCTATGAGTTGCATCAGACGGACAGCACCTAACAACAACAACATAGCCAACATTATACCAAATGGGGAAACATCAAAAGCATTCCTTCTAAGATCAGGAACAGAAAAGGATGTCCATTCTTCCCACTCTAATTCAATATAGTGATTAAAGTTCTAGCCAGAGTGATAAGGCCACAGAAATAAATAAAAGGGATATAAATAGGAAACAAAGAGGTAAAATTATCCTTATTTGAAGATGCAATGATTAAGATCTTAAGAGATCCTAAAGCATCCACCAGAAAACTCTTAGAACTAATTAGTTCTTTTAGCAAAGTAGTAGGATAAAATATAAATGTTCAAAAATCAGTAGCATTCCTATATACCAAGAGTGAATAAGAAGATAAAGTAATCAAAGTGGCAATTCCTTTCACAATAGCTCACAAAAATTAAATATTTAGGAGTTAGTCTAACTAAATATCCTAAAGACATCTTTGATGCAAACTTCAAAACACTAAAGGAAGAAATTGAAGACACTAAAAGATACAGGCTTCCCTTTCTCATGGATCAGAAGAAGTAATGTTGTGAAAACTGGCTACACTACCAAAAGAAATCTACAGAGATTTAATACAATCACAATGAAAATTCCATCATATACTTCACAGAAATAGGAAAATTCCTAAGTTCATATGTAAGCACAAAAGACATCACATAGTCAAAACAATCCTAAGCATCAAAAACAGTGCAGGAGGCATCACAATACCTGGCTTAAATCTATATAATAAGGCCATAGTAACAAAAGTAGCCTAGTACTGGCACAAAAGCAGATGTGAAGATCAATGGAATGGAAAAAAAGACCCAGATATAGACCCACAGAGGTACAGCCACCTGATCTTCAACAAAAGTGCCAAGGACATACTTTAGAGAAACTATAGATGCTTCAAAAGATGATGCTGGAAATAGTGGATATCTACATACAGAAGAATAAAAATAGATCCTTATTTCTCACCTTGTATGAAAATCCATTCTAAATGCATCAGAGATCTCAATGTAAGACCAGAGACTTTGAAACTACCAGAAGAAAATATAGGGAACACACTCCAACACAAGGAAATAAGCAATTTCTTCTTAACAAAACTTCAACAGCCCAAGAAATAACACCATCAATTAATAAATGGGATTTTGTAAAATTAGAAAGTTTTTGTACAGTACAGGAAGCAATAAAGAGAGAATGAGCCTAATGGGAGAAATATCTTTACTTCCTACACATCTGACAGAAGATTAATACCTAGGACATATAAAGAATTCAAGACATTAAACACCAGAGTAGCAAATAATCCAATAAATAGGTATGCAGTGGAAGTAAACAGACACTTCTCAAAAAAATACAAATGACCAATAAACATATGAAAAAATATTCAATATCATTAGCCATCAGGGAAATGAAAATGAAAAGTACACTGAGATTCCATCTCATTCCAGTTAGAATGGCTAGCATCAACAAAAAAAAACAACAAATGCTAGTGAGGATATGAGGGAAAAAGAATGCTTTGTACATAGCTGTTGGGACTTTAAATTAGTACAGCCATTATGGAAATCAGTATGGAGATTTCTCAGAAAGCTAAAAGTAGAATTACCATATGATCCAGCTATATAACTCCTAGACACATACCCAAAGGAAAACAATTCATCATACCACAGGGACACCTGCACTTCCATATTTATTGCAGTTCTCTTCACAATTGCAAGGAGATGGAATCAGGCTAGATGTCAATCAACAGTTGATTGAATTAAAGCAGATAGATAGATAGATAGATAGATAGATAGATAGATAGATAGATGGATACATAGATGAATATTATTCAGCAAAAAGAATGAAATTATATCATTTGTAGCAAAATGGATGGAACTGGAGACCATGATTTTAAATGAAATAAACCACACTCAAAAAGAGAAATACTGCATGGTCTCACTTACACACAAGATCTAGATATACCTTATATATACAGCCATACTACTGTTGCATCTGATCCTGGCAGATCTCGGAGGCTAAGCAGGGTCAGGCTTTGTTAGTACTTAGATGGGGGACCACCTGGGAACAGCAGGTGCTATAGTCTTGGAAGAAGGACCAACCCACTCCCCAAAACAGCCGAACAGCCATTGAAAACCCTATGAGTAGCAGAGAAGCATTAACAATACTGCTTCCTCTGTTGTACATAGGGTTTCTATGAGTCAGACACTGACTTGACAGCACCTAGCAAGAACATTATATATATATACACACACACACCATATATATATACCATATACCATATATATGTATATACCATATATATATATACCATATATATACACCATATATATATATGGTATATACATTATATATGTATATATATATGTGTGTATGTGTATACACACACACACACACACACACACACACACACTATTGAATACATCTAAAATTAGAAAATACAAAGGAACCTACCCTGTGTGGGAAGGGGACTAGTAGGATGGAGAAAGACACAGGAAAATCAGGAGGGGAAGGGGAGCAACACAAGGGTATGAAGAGGGAGAGAACTAGTGCAAAATACAGGTTTCAATTCTATGAAAATCCCATAATGAATCTCACTCTACTGTATGCAATTTTTTTAAAAAGTCATATTATACCTCATAAATGTGTATGATTTTCTTCACATATTAATCAAATTTTTTGTAAAATGTTTAAAGAGATGAAAGCATCAACAATTCTGATTGATAATTGTACAGTGTATATATGAAAAGAATCATCACTGTGTACCTCATGAATATGTACAATCAAAATACTTAATAAAGCATAATAATAAAGTAATATCATTAAACATGAAGAAAATAAGTAAATGATGAGTCTGAATTATAAAAGGAGTATTAATATTTATTACATACAGATCTCATTCTAAACACCATTTCTAGTGTGCTTTTGTCTAGTTAACCATGCACCCATTTAATGTTCAAAAACATTCTGGCAAATGAGACAGATGCAACATAAAGGAAGGATTTTGAGCAAAGGAATGATGGGATCTCACAGAAGATTTAAAAGCACCTGGTAGTGAAATATGTTGATAAACTCCATGAGTATTGGGGGCAGGCTGGCAAGGTGGACTCAAAGGGACAAGTTAGGAGGTTGGTGCAGTAACCAAACAGACAAATAATGCTCTCTAGACCAGTTTGGTAGAGTGGAGGTTATATTGAGAGGTTAGAGTTTTGATGCTTTGAAAATTGGGCTGACAGGTTTAGCTGACAGCTGGGCAGTGTCTCCTCATAGGATGCATTGCCTTTCTAGTCCTCTTGGTAGCTGTAGTACAATGGGAAGCTTGGAGGATTGACACCAAAGGTCCCCTGTTCCAAGTCCAGGCCCCACCAGTCTTTTTCTGTGGAAATATGAAGTACTTAGTCTCTCCAATGTTCAGTTACTTCCTATGTAAAATTTGAAAGATAATTTCTACACTACAGTGTTGTTTGTGAATCAAATGAGATTATATATAAACAAGTACTTTAAGCCTCATGTTATACATAAAAGACAATAAATAATATTTATTAAGTGACTAACATGCACCAGGCGCTGTGCAAGTGCTTTATATGCATTAAATCTTCAAACCCTTTAAGGAAATTTCTGCAATTATCTCCTATTTTATTCATGAAGAAGCCAAGGCTTCAAAATTTTAATTAACTTGTCTAAGACCCTATAAATTATATATAGTATAACTACAGGCATATAACACCCTGTGCATGGTACACAAATGTAAGGAATCAATGCCTTAGTACATGATGGAGATTTTCTTCTATAATAAGTATTTCTTAAAAATTCCACATGGCATATGCAGTGTTCCAAAGAAATTTAAACAGTTACCAACACAAGAAGAATACTCTGAGGGCTGCTGATCCTGAGCAAGCAAAACAATCACTAGGGTTTTGTTTTGTCTCTCTGTCAATATATCCAATGGAAATATTGATAACTATAGCAAGGGATGAATAATGATAAATTTAGAATGCACAAATGTGTATATGTGTGTAGATATACATGTACATAGACATTTATGCACTAAGATGTATGTATGTAATTATATGCCTGTAGCTGTTGGGGATTTTTAAAATCTACCCCATAACTACAGTCTCTCATAATAGCCTGAGGGACCCCAGGGCCACATCTTACTCACTCACACCTGCCCCTCCCATCGAGTGAGCAAAGAGGGCGCCTAACCAGCCTGGCCTGCCTTAACTGCCTTAATCCTGATTGGCTATCCTTGGCATTTTCGTTAGATAACTGTCCCTACCTGGCAGTTTTGTCAGTTTATCTGCAGTAACTGTCAGGTGTGTGCCCTGATTGGCTAATCCCAGTCATGTGCCCCTCCAGGACCCTATATAAGCAGGGCTCCCAGACCCCTTTGCTCCCCCTACTACCTCTCCCCCTCCACCACTTCTGACCGTCCCTTAACTGCCAACTGAACCCCATCACCTCAACCAGCACTCCTTACTCCAGCGGACTCTTCAAGCAAACCGACGCGGTCAAGACCAGGGGCCCGAAGCACTGAAGGCTACAATCAAGCCACAAAGAGCCTCCCAATTCCTCCCATCCCTGGGAAGGAGAGGGGCAGAGAAGGCGAGCTGCGAGAGTCAAGGCCAACTGACCTCCAGCCCAACGGAACAGCAGCTGCTGTAGCTGTGCCTTTAAGGCTGAGCTGTTCCAGCACTCAGCCTGCAGCATTCCATGCTGCGGGATTAGAGCCAGCACTTATAGCTCTTGCTTAGTGGTTGCTTGCTTGTTGCACCCCACTTGGGGAGCACCCAATAAACCTTCCTTTCCTGTTTTCCCTGTTGAAGGTCTCCCGAGGTCCTTCATTGGTGCCACCAGCCATTACACCAAACCCAGTTCAATGGGTCCCTGATACCCACGTGGTGTCTGGGCAAGACTCTGACCTCTGCCAGGCCTAAGCTGAGCCCCGACATGTAGCCATACCACTGTGGCATCCACTCCCATCGCATCCACTCCCATCAGATCTCAGAAGCTAAGCAGAGTCAGGCCTGGTTAGTACTTGGATGGGAACCTGGCTGGGAACACTAGGCACTGTAGGCTTGGGAGAAGGACCTGGCAGCCCACTCCCAAAAAATGACAATGAACCATTGAAAACTCTATGAATAGCAGAGAAGCACTAACAATAGTGTTTCGCCTGCTGTATCTATGGTTGCTGTAGGGTTGCTATGAGTAGGACACTGACTTGACAGCACCTAACAACAACAACAACAATATGTAATTATATGTATGTATGCATGAATACCTAATCAAGGTATGTTTTATTTCAATTGTGGCATTTATTCATAATTCATACTATATTTGTGTATAACTATACTGTGTTCTACTGAATAATTACATGTATTTCAAGAAAATTTATTCTTTTTAATCTGGGGATAAATGTTTACTTTCTTAGGACAAAGTAAATTAAAAGCTTTACTTAATACAAGTGTGTGGTATTTTTTACAGCAACAGCTATTATCTTAAACTATGTGGGCTTTTGGATAGCACATAAGAATGAAAAAATAGGTAAAGGAGAGGAAAACAAAGTATCTCTAGTCTCCATAGAATATTCATGAAAACAAAAACCAAATAATACTAATGAAAAACCTCCACTAATCCTTATGGAAATAAAATGGTGTAGTATGATTTCATTATTTCTAGCATTGAATGTATGATTATGATTCATTATTTGTAGCATTGAACATGTGATCAGTATTTTATGAATTGTATATGTTATGCATAAAATAAATTGAAACTGGAAATGTTCACTTTGTAAATTTTATAAAAAGTGTAATTTTAAAAAGCTTGTAAAAAAAGGGAAAGAAACACTTAATTGCCCTCATCTCCTATCTCACATTATGAGGGTAGATTATGTTGGAAATAGACATTGTACACTCATATGACATTCAACTATCATATGTCCATGGAAGACCACACTGTTGACAGATCCCTGTTGGTAGATCCCATGTTGCCTGCTACCCCTTACTCCTACCACATATAGGTCTGTCTGCTGCACAGCAGGGATATTCTTGAGCAGAAACAATGCTAAGTGGCTCTGCCAGATGCAGAGAGGGGACACAGTGAGGAAAAGAGGGAATGCCTTCTCTTACCAGATCCTCTAGACAGACAAAAGCTGCATATCTGGCCATAAAGAGAGCCTGAAAGAAACACTTAATTTGTTACATTCTCCTATTTTTTTCTCCTAAATGTAATTTTTGCAGTTGGATATTTCTTAAGTATGAGCAGACTAGCTGATGCTGTTAGGCTACTTGAAATACATAATACTTACTATGGAATTATTCTCCTCTCCCACTCAAAACATTAAAAGATTTCCATAAATTCTGGATAAATATTATTGTTTGGATATATCACCTCTCCCTCCATATTCCTGCTGAACTTATTGAAGGATATATAAAGAAATAAAATATGAAATTTTTATCAACCAAAGATCTGGACAACACATACATATTGGAATTATTAAGGCATTTTGTCCGTGAAGAACAAACAGTAATTAAGAAAGGATAGCCCAGAGCAGCAATGCAAGTGAAAGAGTCTTCTCCTTGAGAAGTAGAAGGCTGCTCACCCCTTGAGTGCCTAATGTGAAGTGGTAGAGACCAGAAATCATGGTGCACCTGAGGGACACGAAGATCATCTGGATACCTCTGGGGAGGCCACTGTCACTACAGGTAACAAGATATGGAATTCCACCAGTTTCATCTCAGGTGCCTTTGGACAAATACACTTGTGGCAGACAGACTCTTATGGCTTCTGTGATCCTCACTTCCTCGTGTTGTGTTTGGGCCCTAGCATGATCCTTCGCCTATGAATGTGGGTGAGATCTATGAGTTGCAAAGATGGCAGGGTATCCATGATTGTGTGTATGTGATTATGTCATTATACTACCTAAGGTTATAGCACATACCTTGCTGGAATCGTTCTCTTTCTCTCCCTGGCTGGCTGTGTGGAGGCAAATAGCCATGTTAGGGCAGAGCATCTTAGGTGGCAAGGAACTGCAAGGGGCCTCTAGATGCTGAGGGGGTGGTGTCCAGCTAGTGACCAAGGGAAGAGCTGGAGTTCTCAGTTCTGTAGTTTCTATGAACTGAATGCACACACAAAGCAAGCCATCTCTTCCCCAGTCAAGCCTCTGGCTGAGATCTCTGACCTGCCCTGCAATTTGATTACAGGCCTGTGAGGCCCTAAGCAGAGAAGCCAGCTAAGTTATGCTTGGGCTCTTGACCTGCAGAAAATATGAGATAATAAATGTGTTGTTTTAAGTTGCTAATTTCACTGTTGTGTTGGTACACAGCACTAGGTAACTATTGCAACAGAGGACCAAAGGAAATATAAATGATACCCTGATGTTAGGCATTCACAAAGGCAGCAGAATGTGAACAAAGTCCTTCTTCTGGTTCCAATTAAGAAGAAATGAGCTGTACTAGAGAAGTTCTTCAGTTAACAGGCAAATGTCTCTATATGTGCTGCCTCTGTTCACAGCCTAACAAGTTCAGGATTATCATACTGAGGAGGTTGATCCACCTCTTTGTGAGCACTGGGCAGGTGTTAAACACTGGAAAGGCACGGTTAAAATCACTATTAGTGCTAATAATAAACTCAAGTTCTTCTTGTGAGCACCTTTCCTAATGTTTATTTTCTGGTAAATAAGCAAAGATGTTGGTGGACAGGCAATCTGATTTCCTAATTGGCAGCTTTAAAATTTCCCTTGCTGCTCTGGCAGCCTTGACCAAAGGGCTGTCAGTCTAGCAGTCAGTCAAATCACCCCTTTACTTCAGCACCAGCTATACTGAAGCTACACAAAGATCACAGCTGATCGCTCTGACTTCTGAAAGCGTAGCCTCAATCAAAACTACTTCCAAGTGTTTGCAACAGACTGTTTGATATCATAAATCTCAGTGAACTCTAGGTGATCCTGTGACTAATTCAGGTGAGAGGGGAAGCACTTCTCCTGGTGGACCAGCAGAAGGACTGTGGTGACTGGTGCAAAAGGTACTATGTGATGATTGAAGTAAATAAAAACCTTCATTTGCAGGAGACATTTACTGTGATTGGTACAAACACCTCTTCCTTCTTTGGCTATATAAACACGTTGTTCATGTCACTTAGTAAGCCATCTGGGAGACACGATCCTGTCTTCCCCCTGATGTTGCAACATTAAGCCCAGAAAAACTATTCTCTTGAATAGTTTGAGCTGGTAAAATGAAGAAAGAAGCAGCAGAGACAGCAGAGTGGAAATGGCAGCAGCTATGGAACAGCTGGTACAGAGAGCTACAGAAGCTGCAGAGTGCCTGACTGCTTAATAGCTCAAGAGGCAGAGCTGACTAGTCAACAGGTTGAGCTGCAGAAATAGTGGATTAGACACCTCCTTGACAGATGAAGATGAGGCTGTGTCACGAGACCAGCTGTTGATAGCAACAGAAGTGGAAGGAGTAAAAAGGCAGTGGTAGCTTCCTCCCAAATGCTAGCTACCACGACAGCAACCATAGCAGCAAGAGACAGTTGAACAGTTCAAGGGAGTGACCAGAGGAGGAAAAAGAGAGATGATAACAAGAGAGAAAAGGCAAGAGAGGGTAGAGAGCTGAGGCTAAAGGACAGAAGACTATAAAAAGCCAGAAAAGAAAAACTGCAGGCCCTGTTCACCAGAAGAGTTACTGAGAGCAGTCAAGTCTGTAGGAAGGGCCAAGGATCTCAGGCATTCTAAGTCCTGGAGTTGTGATACTGGCCACTGTCAAGGACTAAAGAATCCTGATACTTAGTCCACCTGAAATCTGTAATGCTAGCTGCTATAAAGGACTGGGAAATCCCATCCTCCTAGGCCTGCATAAGAGCTAGAACACTTATAGGGCTACGGATCCTCCATAAGAACTATAGCACTAGAGGGCACACCACCTGCTGCTGATTTTCCCACCAGTCTACTCTCACCACTTGTTGCTAACAAATACCCAGGGATACACAGGCTGCCAAATGCCAACATTTAAATAGCTACTCCTTGCCTACCCATAGTTTCTACAGAGGTAGAGCAAAATACCTCAGCCAGTTGATTGATAACACTTGGGGAATTTCCTATGTAAGTGCACATTCACTTTTCATTTCTAACATCATCAGATTCTATAAGATATGTAAAATTAACACATGCCACATATAATAGCGTTTGTATTTGCAATAATATGAAAATCCTGAACTTCCTTCTTTAAAAAGAAGCAAACAAAAACAGATTCAGATATGTGCAACCCCTGAAAAAGAGTCTAGTCAATGATCTTATGGCAAATGTTCCAATGAAAAACCACAAAAACGTGGAAAACTTTTGATCATTGTTAATTTTGATCTCAACAAGATTAATAGGACATAGCATTAAGAAATCTAAAGACAGTCACAACAAATGAATAATTTGAGAATTTGACAAGCTTCATAGAAAAAGAAGACAATGGAGAAATTACTAGCCACATATCACTTTGAATTGATACAAAGATTTGTTTTACATATATTGATAAATTTAAAAGCAATCCATATATTTCTATATAAATAGGAAGAGTCTGGGAATATATATGCTGGCAATTGACAGTGCTTCTCTCTGAGTCAGAAATATAAGTGATTTTTTCCAGTAATTTTTATATTTTCATCAAATTATAAATTACATATGATTATTTGTTCATGTAAGTTTTCCAGCTTCCTAGAACTTTTTTTTATTTTGCACACATTAATATGCACACTTTGTGATGTACAGTTCCATGGTTTTGATATATTTATAAAATACAAGAACAGTTCTATTTACTCCAAAATTTTCTTCGTGGTTAACTCATTCCCATAATTTCAAATCCTGGAAACTCTTTATCTGTTTCTATCTCTGTCATTTTTATTTTGCCTGAAGAACATAAATGTGCTACTGGGACTTGGTTACTTTAACTTAGTGAAATGCCTTTGCATTTCATTCATTTGTGCTCTGAATAAAAGGTAGTTCCAATTTTATTGTTGAATAGTAATCTATTGTACAGATAAATGCACCACAATTTAAGCATCCTTCTGATGCTGGCCATCTGCACATGTACTAGTTTTGTTATGCTGTAGTAATAAGTTACCATCAATGTAATTGCTCGAAATAACACAAATTCATTATCTTAATTTTCCAGAGGGCAGGGATTCAAAATAGTTCTCACTAGACTAAAACGAGCCTGCAGACGTGGCACTGTGGCATCTGATCCCATCAGATCTTGGAAGCTAAGCAGGGTCAGGCCTGATTAGTACTTGGATGGGAGACCACAAGGGAACATCAGATACAGTAGGCTTGGGTAAAGGACCCAGCAACCCACTCCCAAAAATCAGTCCACCATTGAAAAACCCTATGAATAGCGAAGAAGCACTGGCGAAGTGTTTCTCCTGTTTTATGTAGGATTGCTAAATCAGATACAGACTCGATGGCACCTAACAACAGAGTAAAATGAACATGTCAGCAGTGTACCATTCCTCTCTGGAGTCTCTCTGAGGAATCTTTTCCTTCCCTGTTCCAGCTTCTGAAGGTCATCCACATTTCTTGGCCTGTGGCCCTCTACTTCTATCTTCAAAGTTAGCTATGTCAGGCTGAATCCTTTTCACATTGCCACCTCTCTGAGTCTGCCTTACAGTTACTCTTCCCCTGTGAAGGACAATTTTGAGTTGGTCAGGTTCACCTAGATAATCCAGGATAGGTTCATTATTGAAAGGTCTGCTAGTTTACATCTTTAATTCCATATAAACTTTTAATTCCTCTCTGCCATGTAAACTACCATATGCACAGGTTCCAGGGATTAAGATATAGACATCCTTGGGAGGTTATTAATTTTTCCATTACAGATCTCTTTCCAGTTTTTGGCAATCAAAAATAAAGTGCATGTAAGTTCAGAATTCACTTGAGCAAATAACTAGCAGTAAGATTGCTGGGTTATATGATAAATGTCCTCTTAACTTTAAAAGAAACTTCCAAATTTCCTTCCAAAATGGCTGCCTTGTCTCAAACTTTCAATGTACGTGTCATTAAACTCAGGAGGGAGTTGTTATAGTCAGAATCAACACTGATAAAGATAATCATACTCAGGATCTACATCTATGCATAGTTAAATGTGGCAGTTTAACTAGTTCTCATGCTCTAATCTTATCTCTTTCAATCCATTTTCCACAAATTGGCCACTTTCCAAAATGTAGGATGATCTTTTTAACACATAACACTCACTCTTTTGTTTAGAATCATCTCATTCCCTACCCACACTGGCCTCAGTTATTCACATAACTTGTCATAGGAAGCATATTTTTGCCTCTGCTTGCCTCTCTGACTTTAGTTGCCATTATAACCCGACAGGCTGGAGCAAACTAAGTTACTTATAGTCCACTGCTCCACATTCTTTTTGTGTCCAAGAACACAATTTTCTCTGTACACAATTTGTTCTGTCTCCTTTGACTACCTAATGCTTTTATCACCTTTGAGACTTTGGTCACACTTTTGGATGCCTTTCTTAAACCCACTAAACTAAATTTTATTTAATGGCTTACCTCTATCTTCCGAAATGACCTTAACTTTACTTCTACTGTAAGTGCAACCTCACATGTGCCTGGATCCCCATGTAGCTTACTCTTTGCCTGACATCTCATACATAGAAACAAAATCTAGCAATGTTATTAAAGTCGCTGCTCAGAAATTGCCTAACCACAGAAGCTTTACCTCTTACCCTACCTAAAACAGAGCACTTCCCCCTTTCCTCATCGCCCCCTTCTTTGGTTTATCTCTATCATAACTCTTAGATCAATTTCAGATATTATTTATTTAGTCATGTCTAAATCACTTTGCTGTACTTCTAAACATCATGGGATTAAGGTCTTGCCTGTTTTGTTTACTGCTCTATACTCCTTGACTTGAAAGTTGCCATCCATAAAGTATATGCTCAATCAATAGTTAGTAAACAAGTAAATAAACTGGAATTTGAATACTTGTGACTCTCTAGGAACATAAATTGGTCCTAATTTATAACTCAGAAGAAATACTCATTCAAAACCACTTTCCTGGAGGCCGCCTCCTACTCAGCATGGCTGCACACTGGCTCTCATTCTGCTCTCTCCTCATACCCTGCTCCCTCTTTCACCTTCTTCTTTCCAGTGGACTTCAGCTTGGCCATTTGTGCTTCTTCCATTTCTTCCCATAAACAATTTTCACTGAAGCTGGCATGGTGGCGCACACCTATAATCCCAGCGGCTCAGGAGGCAGAGGCGGGAGGATCGTAAGTTTGAGACCTGAGGCAGTCTGAGTAATTTAGCGAGACCTTGTCTCAAAAAGTTAAAAAAATGGGCTGAGAGTGGAGCTCAGTGGTCCAGCACTTGCATAGCATGCAAGCGCGAGGCCCTGGGTTCAAACCCCAGTACCAAAAACCTTTTTTTTTTCTCTGTATTCATTCTCCTTTCCTACATACCTTACATCTAGAGAAGGGACTGGAAAAAAAGAAGACTTTTCTTTAAAGAGGGGACAGGAAGCAGCATGAGAAAAATGAGTACGGGCAAAATTTTCTCAAAGCAAAAAGATGAAGAGGAGAAAGAATAAGAGTTCTGGCTACTATGAAGGTGACATTAACATAGTGTGATGTAATTGTTCTTTACTAGTCTTTGCTGTGAATTCCTTGAAGGCAGGAAATTAGCCATGATTATTTGTAGTTTTTAGTGCAACCTTATAAGCTAAAACCTATCATGAGGTAAAGAGAGTTGTCTCTGTTAGGACACTTCCTCAAAACAGGCCTGCCAGGAATAGCACAAATAAACTTTTACCAATGATGAGATGTCCTTGCAATACAAAGTAAGGTAATAAATGAGAAGGAAAAATAAATAAAACCATTAATTAGCAATAACACCAAACACATGAAATAGGAAATTTTAAAAGACCAAATTACATGTCAAGAGAGACACTGGACCTTGTCCTTGAATGTCGAGCAGCTAAAGCAAAAGGAAGAAATGATGAAGTTAAGGAACTAAACAGGAGATTTCAGAAGGCAGCTCGAGAAGACAAAAACAAATATTATAATGACATGTGCAAGGAACTGGAGGCAGAAAACCAAAAGGGAAGAACACACTCTGTGTTTCTCAAGCTTAAGGAAGTGAAGAAAACATTCAAGCCTCAAGTGGCAGTAGTGAAAGATTCTACAGGGAAAATATTAAATGATGCAGGAAACATCAAAAGAAGATGGGAAGAATACACAGAGTCATTATACAAGAAAGAATTGGTAGATGACCAACCATTCCAAGAGGTTGCATATGAAGAGGAACCAGTGGTGTTGAAGGATGAAGTGGAAGCTGCCTTGAAAGAA
>VMDO01036162.1:0-15359 GCA_007922755.1 Pedetes capensis
AAAAAAAAAAAAAAAAAAGGGGGGGGGGCTGAAAGTGCAGCTCAGTGGACCAGCACTTGCAAAACATGCAAGCTCGAGGACCAGGATTCAACCCCCAGTACCACAAAAGAAAAAAAAATTGTGATATGATTTTATGGTGGCTGTTGAGTCCTGCATGTCTGGATATGAAAGGTGATTTTTATTTCCACTTGTTCGTTCTTTTCACATCATCTACAACTACCCACCAAGTACCTTCAATGTTGTAGGCACTCTGCCATGTATTTGAGAAGGTAGATGATTAAAAAATGTGATTTGGGCACCCAATGAAAAAATGTCATTTTTAATTTATGTTTCATTTAAGATGAAGTTATATATGTTAGCTTACCAAAATTGATTTCAATGCATGTTTACCAATGGGGAATTCATCATAATTTCTCCTCTATGAGAAATCTAGGCATCATATTTTTAAAGACAAAATCAATATATGGACCAAGTCTATCATTTACCAAATGATAATTATAATGCCCTAATTGGCTTTTGGGCAACCAAAGAAGGAAGCCAGAAATATCAGAAAAATGGATCAGGAGTTAGAGTTAACATGCTCTGTTTTGCCTTGTAGTTTTTCTGCATGAACTGAAGTTACCAGCTTGCCAACTGAAGTGCAAATTAATTTAGATTACAATTGACATTTAGGTATGAAGAGGGAGAGGAAAAATAATCAATGGTATGTGGTCACTGAACCCTTAAATAGTAACAAGTGGAAATCTCAAAGCTCAAATGCTTTCGAAGCATGTTGGAAAATTCTGCAAAAACATATGCAGGATTCCAATAGACAAAATAATTATAGGAGGTTGGTATGTAGGCCTTAAGCCACAGGACCACTATGGGATTTTTGTCGTTGTTATTCTAATGCTTCAGTGTAGTTTCTGGCATGGAAAAATATGCATGTGTTAAAGAGAAGAAAAATGTGTTTATTTTATTAAGCTTAATAGGAAGGTAGAACAAAAAGCAAAGAACAGGTTTTGGTTTGTTTGTTTGTTTGTTTGTTTGGTACTAGGTGACTGGGGGACCCCACCCACGGCCTTGGATGTACTTCGCAAGTGCTCTATCACTGAGTTGAACACTCAGCAACTTTTTTATCTTTTATCTGGAGGCAGGATCTCAGTCAGTCACGCAGGCTGCCTCTGGTCTCAAACTTGTGATCCTCTTGCCTCTGCCTCCCGAGTCACTGGGAATACAGGCATGTGCCACCAAGCCTGGCTGGAACCATTTTTAATTTTTTTTTTTTAATGAATTCACCCCTTTCACCAAAATCAACAGCATAGAAATTGCTTCTAGCTTAAAAATACCTTTTTTTCCCCCTAAGATCAAGACACCGATTTGATGAATGTTCTCAAGTTAATCACCCATATAGGACTTCTTGAACATGACTCTGACATTGAGTGCTGTCTCTATAACGTAATGTTATAAAACCTGGAAGGCATATTTATAGCCCAATCCAGATGCACCAAAACAAAGTACAATTATTCCTTCGAAAGGCGACCTTTGCATACAGATTAAAATGGATTGCTTCCAAGATTCAAATGGAGAAATGAACTCAGTCCTCCGATTCTCATGCATTCATTACAGCCCTATTGGACTTGGTTTGAGCCAGTGCTAATTAGTGGCATGTCTGTGTTAAAAGTTGGACTCACAGCCTGATTTGCAAAGTGGCAGCAGGAAGAGTTGTTATGAAACTAATTACAGCTATCAGAGATGGTGCTATTTTAAACAGGCTATGAATTAAGTGCCTTCACAAAAGAAAATGAAAATCATCTTGCTGTTGACAATGAATATTTCCATGCAAAGATAGGCATATATATGTATTTGACTGTTTCAGGTAGAAACCATGCTATTGCATTTCCTATAGAAAATTAAAGAGAAATCCTTAATTTTGATTTCCATTGAGAGTTAGGATGTAAAGAGAAATTTTGTGATCCTTTTTCTTCCTTTCGTATTTCTAAAATGAGCAAAGATGTATAGATAGATAGATATAGATATAGATGTAGATATAGATTGATAAAATATGTGTATCACAGTATATATGTATTCAAAACTCAATTAAAGGACTACATTATTTTAATTTTGATGTATTTGCAGATTATATATTGTTTTCTTTTAGAAATTCAGATCCTCAAAAAATGAGTTCAGGTTCAGGTGTCAGTTAACTATGTTAAAAACTGGACGGAGTTCAGGTTTGAGTTGGGTTCAGGTTTGAAAATTTAATCCTAAATTGTAACTAGACCAATAATTTTTTTCATATTTTTCTATTGCTAAGTAGGTAATTATACAATAAAAAATATTAAAGGCTGAACTCAAACCCAAGGTTTCACTGGATTCATGGTTCAGGAAAGGATTTAATTTGATGCCTTGCTGTCTACTTCTATAGAGTCTAAACCTGGACCCAAACCAAACCCAAGCCCTCTACATTTTAATATAGCGAACCTGGACCTGATCTGAAAACCAAGGTTTCATGTGTTTGAGGACCTGCTTTTTTTTTTTCCCAATATTTTCACTATTACTATGTGTTTTATTTGGGCTGGGATTTAGCTCAGTTGGTAGAGCGCTGTGCTGCAGTCTCTGAGGTCCCGAGTTCAATTCCCAGCACCACAAAAATGGGAGAAGGACCTGGCAATCCACTCCCAAGGCAATCCCAAAACAGTCAGCCATTGAAAACCCTATAAGGGTCACTATGAGTCGGATACTGACTTGACAAGCACATAACAACAACAACAACAAATGTGTTTTATTTATTTATTTATTCATCAATTATTTATTTTTGCAGTATGATACTGGAGGTTTGAACTACTCAAGGCCTCATGCATGCTATGCAAGTGCTGTACCATAGAGCTGTATCCCAGCTCCATTTTTATTTTTTATTTTCAGACAGGGTCTTGGTAAATTGTGCAGGTTGCCTGTGTACTGGAATTCCCCATCCTCCTGCTTTGGTCTCCTGAGTCATTGGGATTACAGACATGTGCCACAGAGCCTGGCTCATTCCTTATAAATGTTACTGACATTGGCACAACACTTTCATGAAAAGTCTATCTCCTACTATTTGCTGAGGAGGAAGTGGAGTTTGGGTTGGTTATAATACTGCTCCCACTTCTTAATCCATTTAAAACATCCTGGAAAAGTAAATCATACATTCTGGCTCTCAAGTAAAATGGATATCCCCTGAAACATCTGATTACATAGTTCCAAAAGAATAGAAAATATAATTGCTACAAAACTAATCCACAATAAATATTGATCTCTGCATGAGCCAGGGGATCAGGTTTTGAAATGAGGATTCTTTTGATGGATATTAACTTCTAAAGGTTGATATGTGAAAGAGTTGTTTTTTCTAATGACAATTTCTCCACTGTAGTGTATACAAGAAAACTTCATGCTATAGAGCAGCTAATTTAACTTCTTATTTACTAAATTCCTTATTTTTAGTCATTTATTAGTGTAATTTAATCTTAGTGTTCAAGATCCATTGGTTCATTTTAATGAGTATCCATTGGTTCTCCATTTTAAACTCTTCTCTAACAAACTAGGGTTGTGGTTACAGCCAGCTGCAGGTGGGAATTGAATTTATACTCTCTTCTCTTTTTCCTTCTTCCAAGGATGGGTTGTATCATTGCAAGTGTTTAAGAGTGAGGGTAAAGACAAAGAGGAAAAGGCAGAGAAAGGTATGGTATAGAGGTGGAGGGATTTTCGTTGTGGGCCATACCTAGTCTTCCAACAACTTGGTGTATGTTCTTGTTGATCCCAGGAGTGTTCTAACATATAGTTATATTCATCCTAAACAAATCTACAAACATTTCCTGATTTTCTGCTATGTTCTTGCTATGTTCCTACTATGGAGAAAGTTAAGACATTACTATCTTTCCACTGGGTTGCAATGCAGAACATTTTAATATTTTATTCATTTAAAATATTTGATAAAATTTTAATGATGAATACTGAAGCATTTTAAGCATGGCTTATATATAAGTTAATATTAACAACAGTGCTTCTCAAATTCTAATATTCATTTAAATTATCTGATGTTATGTTAAAATATGCCTGCAGCTGCACCACTATGGTGTCCAATCCCATCAGATCTCAGAAGCTAAGCAGGGTTGGGCCTCTTTAGTATTTGGATGGGAGAAACCCTGGGAATACAAGGTGCTGTAGGTTTGGGAGAAGGACCTGACAACTCACTTACAAAAAAAATCAGCCATTGAAAACCCTATGAATAGCAGAGAAGCACTGGCAATACAGTTTCACCTGTTGTACTTAGGGCTGCTATGAGTTGGACACTGACTCAATGGCATCTAGCAACAACAACCTGTTAAAATATAAATTGTGATTCAGAACACCTGGGTCAGGGTTTCAGATTCTGTATTCCTAATAACCTTCTGTTGGTCCATTGGAGATACTTTGAGTGCCAAGGGCTTTGAAAAGCCTATAGATTACATTTCTTACATATATTGAAGTGTACTTGGGAATCTCAGTCCAGGGCAAATGTTATTTCCATGACATCTGTCACCTGTCATAAAGGAAAAAGATTCTGACAGTGTGTTATTTCAAGACTTCTCATTGCTTATTAGAAAATGAAATACAATCAGCTTAAATGCACAGAGAGGCTCGGTGGCATGCCCATGGTCAGCTTTTGACCCCACTATCCAGTCTCCAGTCTTGGCTTTCCCCCTTTGAGGGACTGTCGACTGAGTGAAGTGAACGAACTCTCCCTCTGCAGTGACAAATGGCCCAGGAGGTCAGCTGACCATCCATCTGCTGCAGCCCCCTCCGATGCATTTCTGGTCTCCAAAGTAACCTGATGCAGACGCTTGTAAATCATAGCATTGGCATTTGCCCTCATTTGCTGGGAGAGAAACCTCCAGGAGCTCCTGATCCTCTTTTATTTTAGCTTTCAATTTTCTTAATCCTGCCCCCAGGCCTCCCTCTTTCCGAGAAATGAAAGAGTTTGGCCTCACTGAGTGTATCCATTCTGATTAATTTGCACCCCTCCTTTTAGCATATGCATGAATCCCAGGAAGTCTAATGATTCTGCCCGCATGGCAGTGAACATGACATCAGTTGCAGAACTCTCCCCTGCTGTTCACAGAGTCTAAAGTCCAAGTTCGTGGGTGTGTTTAGCCATTAAAGGATTTTACAATATGGAACAAAAAAGGATGAAAACTCAATTGCCAGAATAATTTAAGAGCTCTTCACACCACTTGAGCTAAATACCCCCATCTTGCAATGATAAGCTCTAAGGCAGTTAATTAAAACAGTCACCTTTTCAATCTTAGATGGCATTGAATCTCAGAATAATTTTCCCAAAGGAATTCATTTTAAGGGCCAGGGGAAGAAAGGCAACAGAAATCATATTATTGGTCAGGTTTTTCTTTCAAATTCAATAGATTTTTATGTCAATAGGAACATTTCGAAATACATTAGTGACTTTAAGAAAAGTTTGGTGCATTCCCATTAAACTAAAAGGGAAAAAAGAGTGATTTGAATTGTGAGTTTTCAATGCTTAGCCTCAATGCACCTCTAAAGTATATAGCTGCCAACAAACTTTTATCCAGTAACAGCATCTTTATGGTTGGAACTTTTTTATGAGTTCAAAATGTATTCTATATACTGAGTGCTCCTAAGTAAAACTTCCCTGATTGCCACTTTATGTAAACTACATGAAGTTTGAACCATCAATAAATCAAAATTCAATCCCTTTTTATAAGTGTCTGGACACTTCCATATTTCAATTTATTTCAAATCAATCACCTTTCTCAACATTTTGCCTCCATAATTTCTAATACGTTTATCCTTCAACCATGTCCTGGGTCTCACTTCTAGAAATGGCCCTCCCATTCGGTTCTTGTCTCTATTTTTTGCATTTAAAACTACTTTCCAGAATGCATATTTTGTGAAGTTTTATTCATTAACAAAAGAGAAAACTTCCTAGATGCAGTACCAGAATTTTTTGTTTTGTTTTCAGAATATAGCAAATTTTCCAATGGTTTTCTTCTTTGTTTTGTTATCAGAACATTTTGGTGGTCAAGTAAATATTTTAATGTGTAATATACATCAAAGCTTCCACACAGACAGGTTAATAAATATATGAGTTAATACACATTAATGCAAATTTGTAATTATGTTCACAGGTCCTATAATCAGCCATACAGAACAAGATCCAAAAATAACATATATTTATTTCTGAAAAGAATCAATAATATCATTCAGGAATTATTGGGTAAAAACCAAACAAGAGATGCATTGTTTAAACCACAATCCTAAGACTGCAACATGCATCAGCAAGTTGAGAAGGTAGTTTGGAAACTTTTGGATAAGCGTTGAATAGTTGGAAATGAACTTATCAGTGCTTGCAGTGTGGGGAGCTTCATTTCCCAAAAGAGCTGGAAGGCACTAGCCCACGCAATTCCCATTGTCATCCTCAAAACAAATGCCACAGATCCACTTCAAATCAATTCAACACGTACATGTGGCTTAGGACCTGCCTTACAAAACCAGAGACTTTTCACCTTTAATTACTACAATTAATATAAATTTCAAGGCTGTAGTGGAAAATCTTCACTCATCCTATAACACATAAAAAAGAAATCTCTTAGCCCATGCACTTGTCATAATTTACTTTGATGATAATGTGATAATACAGACAAAAGATTGTTTGTATTTTCGTCTCTTGTATTTAATGAAACACTAGCAGTGGCAGACACTTAGATATTAGATACCAATATTAAGGAGGAGATGTTCTTTTTTTTTTTCATTCCTTAGTTAAATTGTAGAGTGTATGGAAGTTTGTGGTAGTTGCTCTTGGTTTTAGATCTCTACATTGCCAGGATTGGGCTTTTGAATGAGCATGCTTGAAGTTTATCACTGAAGTATTTCAAAATACTAAATATACTTAAATTCATAAAGCGGGTTTGCATTAGAACTTGAATGGGGAAATGGAAAATTAAATGCTTCCCTCCTTGTCTGCACTCTGAAGGTGTTTTACTAACAAACACTAGGATGTTCATGTCTTCAAGATATATAAGAAGAAAAGCGTCATTGCACACATTTTAAAATCATTCTATCCATTCATACAACTATTTCTTCATGTATCCTATTAGTCATTAGTAAGCTGATAATTATTTTAATATGTTTAGTTATTAATGATCTTCTTCTTCAAGCCTTCTGTGGGTCCGGGCAGAATGAGGAAAATTTAAATAAGCCCTTACCACAAAAACTTATGGTCACAAGACAGAAAGGGGACATTATAAGAAATCACAACATGGCATCTTGGAGAAGATAACATTTTAGCTGAATCTTGAGGCATGCCAAAGAACGTGATAGTGAGACAGGGAAAAGAGAACATTCAACAGGAATAGCGTGCTTGAAACTGTGGGATTAAAAGGCAAGTCTTGGTTTAAGAATAAGGAGAATGGATTATGGGCAGGCTTGGGGAAAGTGCAATAGGGTAAATAATTAGAAATAGAGTCAGGCAAGATTTGGGAGGAGGGGATATAGTGGTAAGTGATTCATGGTATTTTTATTTGTTCTTCCCTTTCACTTTCAATGCCTCATCTCCCCACTCATTTCTACATAAGAAGAAAGCCCAGGTGGTAGGGGTCAGCATGAAGAGTGGTCCAGGGAGGTGGCATTACCACTGCTCTGTGTGAGTTTGGGAGGCATTTTAGTGTAAGCATTTACTTCTGTATCACCCTATGGACCTGACCAACTCTGCAAGGTCCAACTATGAAGCAATAGCCACTCCAATAGCTACGAACCAGCAGCCCCGTGGGAATCGGTAACATGCCTCTGCACTTTTCCCTTTGACATCTAGTCCATCTGGCAGGATCACTGGGCAAAATTACTCTTCTGTTCATTGGAACAACAATGGCCATGCTCCCTTCTCTGTCTATAATAAATTTACTAGGTATAATGATTTCCTGGCTTTTCTTTAGAACTAAGTTCTCTAATTCTATGACAACTTGCTCATATTTATCTTATTCTGCATACAGAGAAGCAACGTTTCTAAGCAAATTCACCTGATCTAAACCAGGTTGTTCACTACTGTAGGATATAGATTGTTGTGAAAAGTTTTACAAGACTTGGACAAAAAGGATCATTCGGTTTCCTGTCTAACATCCTAAGGTAACTCCAATTTTCCTTGCTTTGAGTTTCTTAAAGCTCTAAAGTTAAAGGATACTGACAGTAATGCAAACAACTCCTGCTTATAAAATGCGCATTCTGTCAGGCGCACATGCCGCTTATCATTGTCTAGTGGATGTTATTTGATAAATTAATTTGTAAATTCCATCATCCTCCTGGTCTATATATTTATGTTTTTTAAATTCTCCTTTGAGCCAGTTCAAATAGTTTACTGGTCCCCTCTTTAAATAATTAATTAATGAAATAAATCTTTGGTATTTCTTCATTTTCTACTTGCTTCCAAGTCACAATTTTATGATCAATATATTCTTTAATGAAGGAATAAACTATAGCTTCTGGCCTCATAACCTGCTGTCACAATTGGCCAGTGTAGAGACAGGGTAATTTCCCTGACATTCCACTCCTCCCAAGCACTATTATGGAATAAATGTCACAGAAGGACTAAGTAAGCAGGGGTTATGTTGTTTGCAAAAAAAAAAAAACACAGAAAAAAATGTATAAAATAAATACAATAGCAAAAGTCAGTTGCTAAAATTCCAGGGTACTCCACGGGAACACTCTCAGTGATGTGCTTCATGTATCTTAGTCTGTCCTAAACTGTGAGTCAGCGTTTCATTTTGGATTTGCCCATTTTTTGAAGGCAGCAATTTTCAGTAAGCTGAAATTAGATCTCTGAGAGGTATTTTACTTCAGAAGTTTCAACATAAATCAATTGATATGGTTTTAAGTTGACAAAGCTGTGTGCAAGAATAAAAGTAAATAAATGCAGAAAGGATTGGGGAGCAAAGTACAACAAGAAAGAAGGAAAGAAGAAAGAATGAAAACAAAGAAAGAACGAATCTCTACCCCAACACCCCATTTAATGTATCCTCTTGGGGGCAGTGGTGAAGAGGAGAGGATGTCATGCCATGAGTATATTGAATTATAATTAGGAAAACATTCATTTTCATCCTTCCAGCCTTTATATAACCAGCACCTGAGTAGTTCCTACCCTTATCTTATTCATTAAAGAGAAACTATTTGTCATCAGTGTCCCTGTCTCCTCTCCATTTTGTTGGACGATCCCTAAATTTCCATCTGAATCTCTTCTGAGATTAGGGATCAGAACTGTTAGTTACTGAACTGTGAACATTCCTTGGCTTGATGCATTATTTGGATTCCACTGCAGTCCTTATAATCTAGATTAAAATAAGTAAATCTTAACTGTCTGACTTTCTGTTGAATATTTTGGTTATGGTAACTGATAAGTGTATTTATGATTTAATTTTCTAGAAAAATATTTTCTCTGACTAAGTTTTAAGTTTTTTCAGTACTAGGGCTTGAACCCAGGCCTTGTGCCTGCTAGACAAGTGTTCTAATACAGACACAATTAATGATGAGAATGAATTAAGCCCTCATAACCTCTTTTTGCTGATGTGGCACAACTCAAAATGAGAAGTAACATAGTGGCCACAACACTGGGCTCAAACATAAAGATGGTGTGTATGGCACAGTGTCGAGTAGCATTTCATTCGGTTGTATATAGGGGTTGCTATGAGTCAGGTCAGGCTTGAGGGCACCCAACAACAAACTGTAGACTTTATCATATAGATGATACCATAGATAATTTATTTTGATCCCATCGTTCTTCTTTAGTAATTATTACAAACAATACTTGCTAAGCATTCATATTTATGTTTATCTATCTCTGAGTGAGTCAGCATACCTTGACATGATTTAATCCTACAAGCAAGATTCTTTCATCAATATTATTAGCATGCTCCACCTTAATAATTTTAGGCATTTAAAAGAATTTGGAAGATCCTTTCCCAAAAGACCAATGACCAACTTTGAGATCTGTTGGTCCATACCACCAGATCACCCTGTGAGATTATTACAGTTTAAGCACTGACCAGCAGAATAAGAAAATGATGAAGAGTTAAAAAGAATTCCTCTTGAAAGCCAGGCATGGTAGCACATGCCTGTAACCCCAAACACTGTGGAGGCTGAGACCAGAGTAACACAAGTTTGAGATAAGTATGTGGTACCCCTTATCTGCAAAACCAAAAGAAATAAATAAACAAGTAAATAAATAAATGCAAATAAAACACTTGTAATGAAGATTAAATAGTTAAGCATCCATTAGGAAAAGAATGATTTCATTTTAATGGATTTTATAAAATACTTTCTAAAATACTTATTTTTATTTCCTGAAAATTAATTGTTAATAAAAATTAAGTATTTTAGCCATGTGTGGTAGATTGTCCTTGTAATCCCATCAGCTGAGTAGTTGAGGCAGAAGATTCATGAGTTGGAGGCCAGCCTAGTTATATACTGAGATCTAAAATAAATAAGCAAGTAAGTAAATAAATAAATATAATATATATTTTAAATTAAGAATTTCATTACAATTATGAAGTAAGATTAGTTATCATTCAAGCTGACTAATGTCAAAAATAGTTTTAAAATGTGGTCTTTCAAAAATATTGAAATGAATTTTTTTTTGCCTCAGTTTTGAACACATTTCCTTCTGCAGTTGCATTTGAACTGGAAACTGGTAGATATGTTTAACAAGAGGAACAAAATGAAGGGGAAGAAGAAGGAGGGGAAGGGGAAGCAGGAGAACAGAAGAAGGTGAATGAGGAGAAGGAGGAATTAGAAGAAGAAGGAAAACAAGGAAAATAAGAGGAGAGGAAGACAGGAGAGAGACGGAGAAGAGAGAGGGGAGGAGAAGAGGAAGAGAGATTGGAAGAGAATTTAAAAAGATGACAATATCATTTTTACTTCTCACTTTTGAGATATCAAGTCCTCCTACACATTTCTTTCCTCAGTTCCTACAATTTCTGCAAAAATGTTAAAATCATATGCAGTAGAAATGATCTCCTTTAGGGAGAATTGTGATTAAATGCCTAGCAAATAAAGCAAATAGAATCTAAATCTAAGGATCATCAAGGGTCAACAATCACATACAGCTGCAGAGTAGCAAAATGCCTAACAAAACAGCACTGCTCTTATTTACAATCTGCCGTCTTCTTCCTGGGGTTCCTCTCTCTCTGCATTGTGGGTGGAAGCAAGAGGTGGGTGCCTTGATGATGTTCCTGATGATGCACCCAGTGAGAAGGCTGTGGCCAGAGAACAGAGCACAGAGCATCTGGCACAGGAGAGAAGGATGGGTTTATTCACAAAGGAGGGGAAAGGAATGGAGGATTAGGGAGAGGGGAAAGGAGAGTTGGAGAAGGGGAGCGCTCAGCTGCTGTCTCTGCCACTGAGGCAGAGATTCCTGGGTGTCATTGTTCTTCCAGCTTGCAGCCTTCATCACTTCAGGGTCCCTGGGCTTGACTCCTGGACTCTTGCTTCACAAAGCTGTAGGTCAGTGTAGGATATCCGGCATTGTAGAGGTAGGGGTTGAATAGAGGTGGCAGGCAGGTTGAAATGTGATGAAGGCAGGTCGGAGGAAGGCTGAACACTAGGCTAGGCAGACAAGTAAATGGGCCTTGGGTTCCTTACCTTGGGCTCCTAAGGAACCACAAGGACCCCATGAGCTTATGTTGGATGGTGTTCCGAATTGCTGCTGAACTCTGAACTCCGGAGTTTATATGGCCTTATAGCCAGCCAATCAGGGGAACAGGATCAGAAATGACCAATAGGACACCAGGGAGGCTTTAGATGCTACCATACCTTGGTGCCATTTTGGCCCACTCGATGGGCGGGGGGAAGAGTGAGATACCTGGATGTATACCAAAGGTGACCCTTTGCTATCTTGCCCTATAAAGATTCCAAGTGGGTTAGATGAGCTCCTGGGACTGGCCATGTTTGGGGTACTCTCTATCCCCCTGGGAATCCCAACATAATCTTGGAGGAATCACGTACATGCTCCGAGACACTGCTGTCTGGGATAACATCATGGAAACTTACATGCTAGAGCTTAGTTTGGGAGCCCATTTTGGAAGCTCTGAGTGTGTGTGTGTGTGTGTGTGTGTGTGTGTACCCTAATGCTTAATACCTTTGGGGAGGACTAATGATGCCTCAAGCTGGGATTTAGCTCAGTTGGTAGAGCACCATTCTACAGTGTCTCTGGTCCTGAGTTCAATTCCTAGCACCACAAAAAAATGGGAGAAGGACATGGCAATCTACTCCCAAGGCAACCCCAAGCAATCCATTAACAACCCTATAAGAGTCGCTATGAGTCATACACGACTTGATGGCACCTAACAACAACAGTGATGCCACAGAAACTGTCCATGGACCCTTTGAGGTCTGATGATAGACTTGTCCAATGTTTCTGAGGTATCTCTCACTCAGTGAGATCTGGTTGTTATCTTCTAACTATGTAAACAACATAATTTATAACTATTTGCATGTAAAGAATTGCTGAGGATATCTTCAGTTGTAGAACCCATGGAGTGAGGTGTATGTTATTGACTCCATTTCCACTGACATTTGCAAAATGCTCAGTTATCAAAGCACCCCATAGTCATTGATGAGCAGATATAGACCGGAGGGCACTTCTTTCCATGGACAATGCCATGCTGCTTATTAATGTGCATGTGACTGTTTCTGGCTCCTTAGGGGTTGGGGTGAGTGATATGGCAAGGGTGTGTTTGTGATATTTATTTACTTACTTACTTACTTATTTATTTTTTGATAATGAGCCTCAATCTCTAGTCCAGGCTGTTCTTGAACTCACAATCCTCCTGCCTCAGCCTCCTGACTGGTATTATTACAAGTGTATGCCACCATGCCTGGCTGTGACCTATTTCTAATTAAGGTCACCAACTCAGACCTTCTAGCCTCCTGCAGTATATTTGTCTCTTGAACTTTTGTGGCTTGAGATACAAAGGTGTCATTTTCTGGAGATTGTAAATACAGCTCACTATACAAGAACAAAAAGGGAGACAAATGATCAATATGTGCAATTAAAATCAATGAATAATAGACAAATCTGAACTTAGAATATGCTTCTGCTGACAATTAAAAAAAAAAAAAGAAAAGGACTGGTGAATCTTATGTCCCTGACACAACTCTTTAACTTTTGTAGAAACTATTTCTCTGAGACTCACAGATTTTAGACACTAAAGAAGATAAACGATGAATGAATGGCATCAGATGTCCTCCAATATTCACAGCAATACCCTGGGGTTCCATTTGGGTTCTGTATACTCAGCAGCGAGATGAGCTATGCTAAGCACTTATTGAATTTGTCGTTAAGGTGTTGGACAAATAATCTCTATCTGCATAGCTTGGCTTCCAGGGCAAGGTTTGTTAACCAAATGCATCTTTTGTAAGAATCCAATACTAGAGCCACATAGCGTTAAAAGAAACAAAACAGATGAGGTAATTTATTTCAACATTTTCTCTATGGATTTGTTCAGAATTGCTTTAATACATATCCCAAATATCCACTGAACTAAAAAGAAAGACTTAAGGTGCTTTGGTTTTCTGATACCAGTGTCTCACAATATCAAAATGGTAATGATAAAGTGCAAAATAAATGCAACAGATACAGTGAAAAATGACTGAGCATCAAATCTCAAGCAATAATTCACTCAACAGGACATGCTGATGTCATAAACAGGGAAGTAAAGCTTGGGTTATTTATACTTAGCAGGATTTTAAGAGTCAACTATCACAATTTATCTGGCACATGGGTATCAATTTTCTTTTCTATGTCCATCCATCTTGAAAATTGTTAACCAAGGAGAGAAAAATGGCAAGTGAACAGAAAAAAAAAAGCAGGTGACTATTCAGAAGGTCTTTATTCTACATGAATGTTAAGCAAGACTGTTTTGTTGTATCTTTCACGAAAAATAAAAGCTATACAAATATATTCTAAAAATAATCAAGGAATCAGCTAAGAAAAGAAAAGCATACTGGTTTCTATAATCAATTCGTGTACCTTGCACTTCTTTTCTTGGATTTGTTTTGTTTTGTTTTGTCTTTTGAGACAGTGTCTGGCTACATAGCCTGGAACTTGTTATGTAGCCAGGATGATTTTGAATTCCTCCTATCCTCTTGCCTGAGTCTTCAGAATGCTGGAATTATAGGTGTGTACCACCACACCCCACTATCTTGTACTTCCTTATCGTATAATCTTGACATGATAAGGTTTATGGTATACAATGTTGAAGAATAATAAAATAATCAGAGCTTACGTTTTAGCTAGAAGCATAGGTTCTTATTTGGAGAAAGCCTTGAGTGAGAGTAAGGTGGGTACGGATCATCGTCCCATAATCTCAGGATCCTTGCCTCTTCAGCGGCTTATCCCTAACCTCAGATGTCACTCTGACTCCAATACTTCCTCACTTAGTTTTTCACATCTACTGTCCTCACATCCAGTTCACCACAACTTTATTTGCTTTCTCTATATTTGGTCAAGTTTCCTGTCCTCTTTTCCCCATTCTCCATTCCACAAACAGCCTTGCTTGCAACTTCCCCTTCCACAGGAGGAAAGGTCTCTGAGAATTTTCCATTGGTAGGACCAGGAGAAACTTTTCTGACCTACTCCTACCCATAGTTAGAATAATATTACAGTAGCAAAAAGTAACTCCAGTTATGAATGTAAAATTTAGCTCACTCTCTTATTTACTATTCCATGTGCCACCCATCCAAGACTTTCTAAATGCATAAAATCTCCAACATATTTTCTTGTTGTTGAATAAATGTTAAGTCTTTCTATCTTCTTTTTTACTTTTCTTTTGATTTTTTTGAGATAGGATCTCAGCGTTAGCCTAGGCTGGAGTAGAACTGATACTACATAGGGCAGACTAACCTTGAATTTATGTTGATCCTCCTCCCTCAGCCTCCTGAGGGCTTGGATTATAGGTAAATACCAACATACCTGGTGGAGTTTTCCTATCTTCTTATGCATTGTCCTAACTTCTCTCTCTTTTTCTTTGTATATAATATATTATATTGTTGTTATTATTACATATATTTCAAAATATATGTAACATAATATATGATAATATTATATAGGATTTAATAGAATATAAATATATAGTATATATTTTATAATTATATATAATTAACCTTTTGATAGATATGTGTGTATATATACACATATATACATAAACAAATATGTTTTCTCCAATGCCTTGTTTTCTTTTTATTACTTTTTTGCCTCTTTATAAATTCCAGAAAGAATTTGTTTTATTTAGCATAAGGAGAAGATCCTCAATAGAGTTTTCTTGAGCTCTTAAAGTTTTTATTCA
>VMDO01036163.1:0-15392 GCA_007922755.1 Pedetes capensis
TTTATCCCTCTACATTGTTTTCCCTCACCATCACTCTTTCTCCAACCTCCTCTTCCACCCACTGATTCCCTCCTCCCTCCTATCATGTCTAATTGTTTTTTCCATTCTTAGATAAGTGTGATTATTCATTTTACATATCTAAATATGTTTATTTCTTTAAGTTGGATTTAGCTCCCACATATAAGTGAAAACATTGTATTTCTCTTTTTGAGTGTGGGTTAATTCACTTAAAGTGATGTCTGCACTTCTTCCTATTTTGTTGGGAATGAAATAATTTTATTTCCTATTTTTCTTTAAAACCATTGTTATTAAGCAGATACTAGGCAATTACATTTACAACTTCACTATTATTTTATATATATTTGGAAATTGTATCCAGTATAATTAGGTATAAAAACAATATGTTTTAAATATTGAAGATAGAAAGTAATCTAAAATTATATGAATTATAATTGCCTGATTGGAAAATTCCAACAGAGCAGCTGTAAACACATTAGAACTAAGAACACTATTTGGTAAGGTGAACTACAAAAGAAAGAAACACATCACAATTTGTCAATTTTATGATTATAATGACAACAAACTGGACACTATTGAGGAAAAATTATTCCATTTATAGTAATGATTCAATTTATAGTAATGCCATACTCCAAAAAGGTTAGAAGAATTTGACTCTGTTTCTTTTAGTGGGCTAATATAATTGAGACTTTTATTTCATTCTGTTGAACAAACCAGCAGTCATGAAAACAATATTAAGCACTGAAGATTTATAATAGATTAATACTACATGTTATCCACCACACAAAACTTAATGAAAACAAAAACCTCAAATATTCAAAATTGGTTAATGAAAGCATTATTAGCGGAGTGGTGAATGGCCACTTGGACTACAGGCATGTGCCATGATGCCCAGCCTAAACACCTAATTTTATTCCCTCATGAATTTGATAAATATTTTTATTTTTCACTAAACAAAGAATATAAGGCTTAGATGGTGTTGTTAAGTGCTGACTCGGTATCCGATTCATAGCGACCCTCATAGGGTTTTCAATGGCTGACTATTTCAGGATTGCCTTGGAAGTGGATTGCCAGGTCCTTCTCCAATTTTTTCAGTGCTGGGAATTGAATTCGGGACCTCAGAGACTGCACTGCAGCGCTCTACCAACTGAGCTAAATCCCAGCCCCAAGGCTTAGATAGGTTTCACTTTTGTCCAAGATTGTGTTGTTGTTAGTTGCCATTGAGTCAGTGTCTGATTCATAGTGACCCTACATACAACAGGTGAAACACTATTGTGAGTGCTTCTCTGATACTCATGGGGTTTTCTTTCTTTCTTTCTTTCTTTTTTTTTTGAAAGCTTGAAACCAATTTAATTAATATTAATGCAACCAATCTACTTTCTCACATACATTATTTTAAAAAATCAGTAATTTGAGGATCAACTTTCAAAAGTTTATGGAATTTGGCAACATATATTTTTAAAACTAAGTAATTTTTTGTTTCTCATGGAATTAGGTTGATCTATTATCCAGAATTGTAGATTATGAAAAAACATATCATATTACTAGCAAGAATCATATATGGTCACATTAAAATTAGTAAAAAAGCGATTTTGATAGAATTGAAAAAGAAGCAGTTGAATTTATCTTCTGGGTTTTGTTTGCCCATGCAGAAAGAAATTTCCTGTCAAAACTGCTGATAATTATATCGAATGAGATGATCAAATTGTTAGTGTGCCACAGGTGTTCTCATACATATGATGAATAGAATATTCAAAAGTCTTCCAGCAAGGCGCAGTGGCACACGCCTGTAATCCCAGTGGCTCAGGAGGCGGAGGCAGGAGAATCGCAAGTTGGAGACCAGAGGCAGTCTGCGTAACTTAGCGAGACTCTGTCTCAGAAAAGTTAAAAAAAAAGTGGGCTGGGGGTGCAGCTCAGTGGTCTAGCACTTGCAGAGCATGCAGGCGCGAGGCCCTGGGTTCAAGCACAGTACCGCAAAAAAAAAAAAAAAAAAAAAAAGTCTTCCCTGAATCAGTTTCAGTGTTACCACAGCAGGACTCAATACAGATACAAAATGAATTCATTTTTTAATTGGAAATTTGTAATGTACAACTCAATGACTATCATTCTGACATGTATTTCATTGTGACATTTTCATATATGCATTTCATTGTACATTGCTCACATAATCTCCCCCTTACCCTCTCATGACCCAGTTTCCCCATCCCCGTCCCCTCACCAAAGATCTCTTTTCTACTTGTATGTCTTTTGGTGTGAATATTTATCTATATATGTGCATCCCAATTTTGATTTAAGTCTAAACTTTTTTCTATAGTGATCTATTTTTTTACATTCTCATCAGTATTACATGAGTGATCTAGTCTGTATCTCCTACTTAGAAGTATGATGTTTTATGTTTGGTGATGGTAGTGGTGGTAGAAGTTTTTTAAAAATTTTTGTGTTTGTTTTTGTTTCATAGTCTCCTATAAGTGTGATAGGTTTTCTTTGCTTTGTTTTTTATTTCCTTTTTTATCACATAATGTATCAAATCACCTGTCTTCACATTCAGAAATTCTTTCTTTTGTTTGATCGAGTCTGTTGGTGAGGCCCTCAGTAATATTTTTATTTAATGTATTGAACTCTTCACTGCAAGATCTCTCTCTCCAGTTCTTTTTAATGTTCTCTCTCTCTCTCTGATGAATTTTGTGTTCAGATCATGAAATATTTTGTTAATTTCATTGAGTGTTCTGTATTCTCTTATACCTTATTGAGTTTCCTCAAAATAATCATTTTGAATTATTTTCTAGTCAAATTCATCAATTGCTTTTTCTTTGGCATCTTTTGCATGAGAATTTTTGTTTTCCTTTGGAAACATACTGTTATCTTGCTTTTACATGCTTTTTATATCTATACATTGATATATGTATATCTGTGGGATCAGAAGCGTCTACCAAATTTATACGGTGTTTTTTATAGTAAAAGATGTTTTCCTAGAGATGTATCTTAGGGTGTTTGTTGAGTAAACTATGGTAGTTTTAGTTCTAGATGGGTGCAGTAGTATAGTGCTTGTATAGCTTCTTCAACTATAGTCAGCATTGGTAATACCTGGATTTCTCACGGTGACCTAGGCATCAGCATTTTTGGTGATCTTACTCTAGTTGGTATGACGCCCTCTTAGGAAAAGTGATTTTGCTTGTGTCTTTGATCATAATGTACATTCCTGCTACTGTGGAGACATTCATGAGTTTCTGCAGTTTGGGATAGGATCATTGTGGCAGGCCTGTACAGGTGAGACATGGGTGGCAAAGAAGGGAAGGCAGCGAAACTATCAATTTCTGAGAGCTCTACAGGGGTGAATCCTATCTGGCATGTCCAGGTGAGAGCAATGTAACATGTTTCATAGTGGGAGTGGGCATCTGTCTGTATCTGAGACTCACACAGTATCCAGGCCACACAAGTACCCCTTAGAAGACTCTCATCATTATCCAAGAGCTGTATGGATTCTTACATATGAATTTTAGTGGCTAAACTATTCAGATAAGCCTGCCCAGCTGCTTCACAAGACCAAGCACAGGTAAGCTGAATCAGTGAAAACATTGAGCCTCATACTTGCCCTTAACTGAAGGTGATAAGGTGAGCCTTGTGTGCTAAAATGGTGCTGCCTGGCAAGAAGCCAGATTTGATGGCCACTGTAAAGGTGGCAACTGCAAAACCCAATATCTGGGTTAGGATGTAACTACTACCATAGTTGTACCATGTGCCCTCAGCACTAGAGAGAGAGTAGTGCCCTGATGATCTGACTTGTAACTACAGGTTAGGTCTGTGATTTCTAGGCAGGAGTGTTGAAGAGAAAGGAAGGAGTTTGGATCTGGCAATAAGGTAGCAGGATTTAGAGTTTTACGAGGCTTAATACTGAGGTCTGGGGCTTCAAAGAGAAGAGTCAGATATTTGTGAATGTGGCTATTGGTAATCCAATGAAAAGCCTTAGAGTTTAATATATCTAACACCTGGCTGGATATAACTGTGGTGATTCCTTTTCCCAATTAAAACTTTGGGGTTTCTTCAGCCAAGAAGGTGACCAAGCCAAACCTTGGAGACATGACGGCCATCTCTGAGCTACTGAATCTAAGTTTTTTGATAAGTAGTAGACTCCTGCACAAGCGTCTGGCCCCAGCTTTTGGGTGAGGACTCCCAAGGCAATTACCCTTCCTTCATGAACATACTAAGAAAAGGGTTTTCTCGGGTCTGACAGGGCCAAAACAGGGACAGTGGTTAGGGATATTTGAGAGTTTGTAGGGCCTTATTCATATCAGGTGTCCAATCTAGAGGCTCATCTTCTGGTCCCCATGAGGCTTTATAAAGAGGGTTGACTATGAGTCCAAGCTGGCTAATCCATATGCAACAACACCCTACCATTCCTAAAAGGGAACATAGCTGCCATTTACTGCAGTAATGTCCATACCTAATACTAGTTCCTTGCAATAGTGTGACAAGTGTCATGTCCCTGAGGTTAACACCTGTCCCAAGACTTGTACCTACTAGGAGGATATTTGTGACCTGGATGAGGAGATCCTGTAATTACAGGAGGCCAGTCTCTGCAACATCCAGATGGTATTTAGGTCACAGGCATCTTTGGGCTTCAGATAAGCAGATCATGAACATACTGAAGGAAGATGATATTGGGAACAAGTTGTAAAAACAAAAGATCTTTGGCTAAGGCCTTACGAAACAGGTGGTGATTATGTCAAAAACCCAGATTAATTGTTGACTAACTTGGCTGTACAACATATATGTATTGCCAGGGGAATTACAGTGATGGAGGAAGCCCATGGCCAAAATTTATGAATGACAGTTTGTTGCCCTCTCTGGGTTTCAGACCTGAGAATATATTGGGAATACCTGGGAAAGGAATTGGAGGCTTTGAGAAAATTATACAGGGGTTGTAGACTGTGATCATCCAGAGAAGGAAGTGTCCCAAACCCCAGGAGAGACTTGCTGGGAAATAAGTTGGTCTATACTTTGGGGCACTTCTGTGTGAGAACTGAGGAGTGTCAGTAGGACGGCTGAGCCTGTAGTGTTGATGCTAATATTGGCCTCGAGTTTTGATAAAATGTTCCTTCCTAGAAGTGGGGTGGGACAACTAGGTAACACCAGGAAATAATGTGTAAACGTATTTTTTTTTCCCTAAGGAGCAGACAGACAGGATGTGAAGCAGCCCTGCTGAGGTCACCCATCAATTCCAGTGAGGAGGACTGAGCATTGAAATGTTTATCCAGAGAAGGTAATCATGGAAGAATATGTGGTCCCCATATCAATCTAAAAATCTATTTGAATTCCTGCTGTATCTGGGGTTATCTGAGCTCCTCCATAGAGATGGAAAGCATGGGAACCAGCACAGCTCTGGGCTCTGTCATTGAAACTGAAAGAGGTCGTCCTTGCCCACAGATTCCTCATGTCCAGGAACACAGTCAAAGGCAACTGTCGGTTCTCCAAGCCATAATGTCCCAGGACTGTTGGTTTGGGGATAAACAGCTCTTCTGAGCAAGAGAGGGGATGTCCTGCTTCCAATGTCCTGTCTACTTACAGTATGGACTTGGGCCACATTATGGGGGACATGGGCTTGTGCAGTTCTGACTAATGTGTACTGTGTAACAGTGAAATGCGGGTACCTGTGGAGCAAGAGAGGGAATCCAATTCAGCCTATACTTTAGCATACACAAAGGTGGAATCATGCAAGATGCCTGAGCCTTTAACATACAGCATGCGACTATATGGAGGGGAGGTACTTGGAGCTGCCCTGGCCTAGGCTGGGAACTAACAATGGCTGTTGCCACATATTGGGCCTGTTACTTGTCATATTCCCTTTCCTCTTTGGCCTTCTCAAACCTTGAGGGCTCTTCCTGTTGCTAAAGACCCTGAAGGCCATATCCAGCAATGTGAGAAAAGGGGTTTGGGGCTCCTCAACTAGTTTCTGAACTTTCTGCCTAATATCTGGGAAGTACAGGCTTATGGGGGCTGGTATTTAGCTCATTTGGTAGAGAGCCACTCTGCAGTCTCTGAGGTCCAGGGTTCAATTCCCAGCATCACAAAAATGGAAGAAGGATGTGACAATCAACTCCCAAGGCAATCCTGAAAAAATAAGCCATTGAAAACCCTATGAGGGCCGGTATGAGTTGGACACAGCTCAACGGCACCTAACAACAACAGCTGGCTGATGAAATAAACTGCTAGAATGGAGAAGTTCAGGACTCTCTGGGTCCAGGTTATTATATTTATACATAGCCTTGCCAGTCTAGGAGGAAACAGGGCCAAGCTCTCAGTAGGACCCTGGGTTATTTCTCTCAGTCTGGTGTAACTAACAGGCTTTATTGCTACTTTTTTCATGACTTCTGTTAAGCACTTGATTATAGAGCTCACTGTCTGGATCTCTATCCTGGTAGCTCCACCTAGGGTCCCTTTGGGGAACTGCAACTTCCCCAGTGAATGCCTCCTTAGCCCAGTAGCTCACCCAGAAACCAAATGTGGGCCTGTTTCTCATTGGTACAACAGGTAGTTAAAATGTGTATGTCCTGCCATGTTAAGTCAAAGGTGATGTTGAGGGCCTGAAACTCTTTGATGAAAGTGGAGGGGTTTTGTCTAAAAAAGATGAGTTTTGCTTCTATCTGGGCAAAGTCAGACTACAGGGAAGGGGATATGAACCTTGACAGTGCCCAAGTCTCCATTAGTCACCTCATGGAGGGGTTATAGGCCCCCCATTTATCAACAGGTGGCTTTTGTTCCTTGAAGGTGTTTCCTGAAAAGATATGTGAAGTGAGGATGGCCTCAAATCCTTTAGGGCATGGGGGAGGGGCTGGAGCCTCCTCAAGAGATCCACTTGGACAGCAAACACAGGAAGGAGATGGAGTGAAGGAGGAGTGAAGTGGGGCAGAGGAGGGGTCATCCAGTATGTTCTCACTATCTGGAGGCCCCGGGAATCCAGCCAAACACAGGTGACAGGTTTTCACAAATTTGGAGAGAGAGAGACATGAAAGCCTGGATACAGAGGACTTCAGACCACTGAGAAACTTTATAACATGACAGATGAAGCAGAAGAATATTATTATATTTAAGAGTATTATTTAAGGACCATGTCTCCTGGACTGAGAGTTTATATAGTGGTTAGGTCTCATTGCAGAGGAATACTAGATGTTTTTTCTTTCAAATCTGAGAGTGAAATTTTTCCCAGTTCTTTGGAATATATCCCAGTGGTGACTCTGAGGAATGAAAAGAGTTTTTCCTATGATGGAACCAGGGATCAAAGGCTGTAATTCCTGATTGGAGCATCCCTCCAGGGAAAAGGATCCCAGAATCCACAAAAGACTGAGGTGTAACTCTCAAAAGGGGTGTTCTACCTTGTTGAGAGTACCTCCTTGACAAGATGTCACTCTCAAGAAGGGGCACCACACCTAACTGAGAGAACCTTCTGGGTGCTAGGGCCAACTCTAATGCCATTGAGAAGGCAAGGGAAAGAACATTATGTGAACAGGTGACAAAGAGAAGATTCATCAATCTGATGTTACAAGGAAGTCCTCAGAGGGATGAGGTTAGTCTCAGGAGGACAGGACAGAATAGAAGAGAAAGTACGGATAGAGAGAGACTTTCACTGTAACATATACAGATTTGCCCAGGATGAGCAGCCACTAACTACTGCACTATGCATTGGGAATGGGGACTGAGATGAGAGACAGACAGAAAACAGTCCTTGAGAAAGTACACAGTGGACAAAGATATACAATATGTCATACTCAGATCTTCCCCAAACAAGCTGCTGCTGCCTGCTGTACTGTACACTGGGAACAGGAATTGAGATGAGAGGCAGTCAGAAAAACAGAAGAAAACTTAGCCTATAAAGGAGAGGCCTCCTTTACAGGCTAAGCAGCCAGGTCAGTCTTCCCCCTGTCTTTAGATCCCACCAAGGAGTTGCCTTGGCTGCGGATTGTCAGTTGCCAAGGAAGGAGAGCCCTTCCACTACAAGGTCTGTACAACAGCTTAGGCTCCTCACACTTGAGGTCTGTAGCAGTTGTCCTTAAGAGTAGGAAGACCTTCAGTTGTCACTGGGGAGTGGCTCCAGCCAGGAATTGTCAGTGGTCCCCACACTTCAAGTAGACTCCTCTGACAGTCCCAAGGCAAAGAGAAAATTGTACATTGAAAGATCTATAGAACAGGCCAGGTCCCTCACCCTGAAGGGCCATAGGAGTTGCCCTTCAGTGTGGAGATAATTTGGAATTCCACCAAGGAGCAGCCCCACTGGGAACTGTCAATTGTCCCTCGCATGAATGGGTGCCTCCAAGGGTTGAGAGAGAAAGAGAGCAGAGAGGAAGAGAGAGATCCCAGACTCCCTGCACTCTCCCCACATGATGACTCCCTATAAGGTGAGTCCCCATGTGGACCACAAAATGTAGTGAGTTGGAGTAAGGCCAAGGTCAAAGGCAGTAAAAAAATTTACCAGAACTCAGAACAGACTAGAAAAGAAAATATTTATTAGTACACTGCACAAAAGCAGCAGGCAAGCAATGGGAGAGTTTACTGATCTGCAGTGAGAAACAGGATGCTGGTGATTATAAAGCATTTTGGGCAGTTTGTAGCTGGCTTGACCTTGACTGAAAATGACTCACTTTTGGAACAGGTTGAGGGTTTAGTTTAATTAAGAATTAACTTTGTTTTGAAAAGCCTTATCTCAGCTGCCTCATCTTTGTAGCATGTGGTTTTAATGATGGGGCCTGGTGTCAGACAGTGACTGTCTTTGTCATGACACATCGTCCCTACAGCACCCTTCAGTAATGGCTTTCCCCCCATAGGAATTACAGATATGCACCATGGCATCTGACTGAAAATATGCTTTTACTATGGAAACAATCTGAATGGCCATCAATTCATAAACACATAAAGAAAAGGTGGCATTTCCAGAAAACAGAATGTTATTCAGCCATAAAAATAAGAAAGAAATGTTTGATACATCATGACTGAACTTTGACAATATCATGGTCAGTGAAAAAATCCATCAAAAGAGCAAAAATTATATAATTTCATTTACATGAAATACCCAGAGTTGAAAATCCATACAGAGAGAAAGTAGTGTTCATCTTGGGCTGGAGGGATTGAAGAGATGACTAAAGAGAACAGTGTTTCTTTTCAGATGATGAATATTTTATAAAATTAGCTGAGTTAATGGTTTGGAAAACTATGAATGAACTAATAAACTACTGAATTTTTACACTTTAAATTGGTGGGGTGTATATTATATGGGTTATATTCCCAAAACTATTAAGAAAAGAACATTTCTAATTCCTTGTATCAAAAATATATCATAAGGGGTTTTAGAAAGTATTTTAAGTTAATTATGGTAAACAACGAAAAGACATATATTTGCACCATTCAATAAAAGTAGTGATTAGAGGAAAATATGTAGCTGTAAGTGCTCATGTTAGAAAAGTAAAAATGCCTAAAATATATGAACACATTTTGTACTTTTTTACACAAAAGTAAACACAAATATCTAAAATCAATTATTTGTGATTGTATTACCCCCACATGTCTGTCAGCTTTTTGTGCTGTGGGGGCTTGTGTGTTTCTGTGATGCTGAAAGCTATACCATTGGTATTTCAGATACCACCACTGCTGCCCATGATGGACAAGTGTCAGCTGAGATTACAGATTAAGACAGACGAGGGAGAAGGATCCACCAGCCTACTTCTGAAACAATTAGCCACTGAAAACCCTATGAATAGCAAAGAAACACTGTCAGATATAGTACCAGGAAATGAGCCCCTCCCAAGGCAGGAAGGCATTCAAAAGACGACTGGAGAAGTGTTGCCTCCTCAAAGTAGAGTTGGCCTTAATGATGGAAATGGAGTCAAGCCCCTGGGACCTCCAATTGCTGATGTGGCACAATTGAAAATAATAAGAAACACAGTGACTGCAACAATGGGTTGGAGTATAAAAAGATCATGTGCATGGCATAATGTTGGGTAGGGTTTTTGCTCTATTGTCCATAAAGGTCACTATGAATTGGATCCAACTCAATGGCACCTAACAACAAAAACAACATGACTAAATTAAGTCCAAATAAATTATAAATATAAACTAAACCTAAAGTAAGTACAAATAAAGAAATAATAAAACTGTGGAAATATGTTTCACATAGAAGAAGGAATAAGAGAAAATTAAGGAAGCGGAACATTATTTCTTCGATGGGATTAACAAAGTTGATAGACACTTATCTAGACTGATTTGGACAAAGAACAAATGATAATTACCAATATCAGTTTTATGGCTTGGATCTAAATGTCTCCCAAAAGTAAAGCATTTGAACGTTGGGTACACAACTGGTGGCACAGTCCTAAAAAGCTATGGAACTTTAGGAGGCAGGATCTATCTTCACTGTGCGTTACTGGGGGTTCAGGTTTTTCCCCCAGACCTCTGGTTCCAGGTCTCTCTATGCTCTTATTTCCTGATCATGAAGATATAAAGATGCCTGACATCGCCCCTGCCACATGATGCCACCATGGCTGCCCCACTGCCATTATGGACTGATCTTCTAACCATGACCCTCAATAAATATCTCTCCCCCATAAGTTTGTTTTGGTCAATTTGTCTACTATAGCAGCTATGAGTTAACTAACACAATCAGGAATGAAAATGAAACTATCACAACAGATCTCACAATAGGCAAAAAGATAAAAGGTAATAAACACTTTGTCAACAAATTTTATAATTTATGTAAAATGAAAAAAGCTATTGAAAAAATAACACTTGCTTCAAATGATTGTAAAAGATCCCTTCGAATCAAAAACTTCCTTATCCCATTACATTATATGATCTACCCCTTAAACTCAAAAAGAATATAAGTCATCATTAGAAAAAAACACATTCAACCTCACACTAAAATCTAAAAACACATTCATATGAGTTTTTCACATATTCATTCTTTTTCTCCTGCCTAAAACGAAGTAATGTCACTGTTATAACTAAGGTTAATATAATCTCCTAGGCTGTAAACCATGCTTGAGGTTTACTTCAGTTGGCATAGTGCCACTCTGCAGTCTCTGAGGCTCTGGGTTTGATTCCCAGCACCACAAAAAAAAAAAAAATGGGAGAAGGACATGACAATCTACTCTCAAAGCAATCCCAAAATTAACAGCCATTGAAAACCCTTATGAGGGTCACTACTGATCCAATCTGACATCACCTAACAAGAATAATAATTCTTACAAAGATAGAGAAATTATTGGGCTGAGGTTTAGCTCAATTCGTAGGGTGCTGCTCCATACTCTCTGAGGACCCAGGTTCAATCCCCAGCACCACAGAAAAAATGGGAAAAGGACATGGCAGTCCACTCCCAAGGCAACCCCAAAACAATCAGCCAATGAAAATCCTATGAGGGTTGCTATGAGTTGGACCTGACTCAATGGCACCTAACACAATACCAACAAAGCTGTAAACCAAATTCTCTTTTACCTCTTGAGGGAGATACTCTATTAAATATTCTCATTGGCACCTTCAGTCCCTTGTTGTCTACCAGTTTCCATGTTTTGAATAGAGGAAGATGAAAATTTTCAGACACACAGCTCCTTAGCTCTACATAAAGCAACGTACTTAATTTGATATAGAACATCAAGAAACTCTAATGAATGGTATTGTCAAAAAGAAAAAAGAACAATGACAATATTAATGGTTGAAAAAAGGAACAGTTAGAAGCCAAGTGTGGTGGTACACAACTGTAATTCCAGACTCTGGAGGCTGGGGCAGGAGGATCACCAGTTTGAGGCCATTATGGGCGACATAGCAAGTTCCAAACCATTTTCTGCTACATAGTAAGACCTTATCTGAAAAAATCAAAAGGAAAAAAGAGGCAAGTATCTCCTAGGTGGGGCTGGGATTTAGCTCAGTTGGTAGAGCACTGCACTGCAGTCTCTGAGGTCCTGAGTTCAATTCCCAGCACCGCAAAAATGGGAGAAGGGCCTGGAAATCCACTCCCAAGGCAATCCCGAAACAGTCAGCCATTGAAAACCCTATGAGGGTCGCTATGAGTTGGATACCGACTCGACGGCACCTAACAACAACAACATCTCCTAGATGAAACTAATGACACCAAGTGATATGATAGATGTGTTAGTTAGCTTGTACTTCACTGTTACCAAAATACCTGACAGCACAATGTCGGGAAGAAAAATTTATTTTTGCCTTATGGTTCAGAAAGTTTCAGTCCATAGTGGTAGGGAGGCATGGTGGCAGAGCAGGCAGTAGGTCCATGTTACAGAGGACCCATTCAAATCATGGCTGATCGGGAGCAGAGAACTTCCTCAAACCAGGTCTAGCTACTTTGAAAGGCCTTCCCCCAGTGACCTATTTCAACCAGATAAATTCCACCTCCCCAAATTGCACAGCTTTCCACAATAGTGCCACCCACTGGGGACCAAATATTCAAACACATGACCTTTGGGAAACATTTCAGATTCAAACAATAACAATAGATCAGCAAGAGAGCCCAGCACAATGGCGCACACCTGTAATCCCAGTGGTTCAGGTGGTGGAGGCAGGAGGACCACAAGTTCGAGACCAGAGGCAGTCTGGATAATTTAGCGAGACTCTGTCTCGAAAACTAAAAAAAAATGGACTGGGGGATTAGCTCAGTGGTCCAGCAGTTGCAGAGCATGTAATCACAAGGCCCTGGGTTCAACCCCCAGTACCACAAAAACAAACAAACAAACAACAGATCAGCTGGAAGTTTAACAGAGAGAACCAGAGAAAGAATAAACAAAATACCTCCAGGGTCAGAGTAAACACCAAATGAAAGTGATATGCTGCCAGTGAAAGAGACCTAACTTTAATTGGATCATATTGTGGAGGAATGTATGCCCCAGGGCACTGTCAAAAAAATTAGGAAGCAATTGGAAAAGGATAGCACATAGGTGTGATACTAAAAGAGACTGATAAAGGAGGGATATTGCTGTAAGCGAAGCAGGCCACTATCACTGCCCACAGATATGGAGCAATGGTGAGTTTTTTTCCATGTCAGAGGTCAAAATCAAAATGATACACTTAATTATCTCTCCCTAAATGTTGTTGTTGTTAGGTGCCGTCGAGTCAGTATCCGACTCATAGCGATCCTCTGTACAACAGGGGAAACACTATTGTCAGTGCTTCTCTGCTGTGCATAGGATTTTCAATGGCAGATTGACTTTTGAGAGTGGGTTGCCAGGTCCTTCTCCCTCTCCCTAAATGGACTGACTTTATTTGCAAATGAATGTGGGGAAGTTTAAGTTTAAGAGCACTGTTGGAAGCAGTAGAGGTTTTCAAGGTAATCAGGAGGAAGCTGATATCTCCTTGAGATAAACAAAACAAATCATACAATTAGTAGCTTAACAGATAAAACTAAAGCAACTGTTAACAAACCAGGACCAGCTAAAGATGGACCAGTCCCCAAAGACTAGCAACACTTTTTAACTGCAAAAGACCTGAACTTCAACTGGATCAGGTGATGGAGCAATTTATGCAGCAGAGAACTGTCAAAAACAGTAGACCAATCAGCTAATAATTAGTGGAGTCTCATAGCTGCATAAGATATCAAATGCAGACATAATGATCAAAATCTTAATGAGACTGAGGAAAGATACAAAGAAAGCTAAGCTAAAACTATAGTCAACCCTGTGTAAAGAGGCCATTGAGTTGACAGGACCATTATCATCTTAGGTAACCCCCCTCCCTTGAGAAACTATATACTGGGAGAATTTTAACTGTTTGATTTTAATGGCCTTGTTGCCCAATTAAATTGTTAACTCTTAACCATTGAATGATTGCTTGTTAGCTACCCATTCTGCTTCTGTACCATGCTGCTTGCACAACAGAGCTATTACCTGAGTAATTGTTTGCTATAGGACTGCTTGGTTTTATTTGTTGTTGTTATTGTTCTGTTCTCATGATACAAATCACACCAGAAACTTGGAGATTATGTACAGATTACAAGAATTTGGAAACTGTGTACAAATCATACAACTTGGAGATTGTAAGCTTGCCAAAATTTTCCCTTATAAGTCCCCAGTAACTGCTCCTCAGGACCACGGGTTTTGGAGAGACACTAGTCCTCCATGAATGCCGGCTCAATAAAGACTCCCTTTTAATTTGTTTTTTGCTCTTTGTGGTGTGTTTCTGATCTCGGGTTACAGCACCTGGGGAACCTGAGACTACATGCATCCCCAATGTTGTTGCATAAAATAAGCAACATTGTAAGGCACATTAGGGTCTCTGAGTGACATTCTGGGGAAACATATACTTTGACAAACCAATACATACAAGTCATTAAGTGAACAAAAAGCAAATTGCAATTAAGAACCACAAACCCCAAAGACAGGATGCCAATTCCTAAAATTGCTGCAATATATTATTTTAAATGTTTACTTTCCCACCCCAAAAATCTGAGACATGAAAAGAAACAAAAAAGATTACCCTATACTTAACATAATAAAAGCCATCAATAGAAACTTATCATGGGGAAATCCAATCATTGGAGATGTTAGGGAAATTTTAAATCAAAAGTTAAAATGCTACAATGTTTGCTTAAAATGTAATTACTGAAACTTGATGTTTCTTATTACAGACTTGTTCAATTTATCTTGCAGTGTGTAAGACTATCTTACTCTCCACCCTGTTAGTTACCTCTCATCTTCTTGCCCCAAATCTGCCTATTTCCATGGCAGCTATGTTAGTTCAGTTAAAGTTCTGCCTAACTCACCTGCAGATGGTCACATAGACTGTGCACATATGGTTACAGCCAATAATCCCCCACCCTGCTATAAATTATATAACCCCAGGAAAACTTGAATTTGGGGTCAGACCTAAGAGGACTTGTTTTCTTGGGCTGGCCTTGCTAGCTAGCAATATTTTTTTTATTTTACCCAAGTTCTAAATCTTTCAAAGTTATTTCAGTCTTCCCTGATGCAAGAGAGATACTATAGCCAGGTGTGGTGGCATATGCCTATAATCCCAGCAGCTTGGGAGGTGGAGACAGGAGGATCATAAACTTGAGACCAGAGGCAGTCTGCATAATTTGGTGAGATCCTGTCTCAAAAAAGTAAAAATATGAGCTGGGGGCGCAACTAATTGGTCCAGCACTTGCAAAGCATGCAAGCATGAGGCCTTAGTTTCAACCCCAAGTACCACAAAAAAAGAGAGATACTATACAAAAATTTTAAAACAGATATAATTACTGTGTTTGAAGTATCAAATCAAAATATGTATAAAGAATACTACTTCACCAAATACCTAACACCAATTAAAAAAGATATTATTTAAGAAGAACCAAATAAAAATTAAAGAATTAAAAAGTACGGAAAAAGGAGTTTAAAAAATCACTAGAG
>VMDO01036164.1:0-15383 GCA_007922755.1 Pedetes capensis
GTTAGTACCTGGATGGGAGACCGCCTGGGAACACCAGAAGCTGTAGGCTTGGGAGAAGGACCTGGCAACCCCCTCCCAAAAATCAATCTGCCATTGAAAACCCTATGAACAGCAGAGAAGCACTGACAATAGTGTTTCCCCTGTTGTACAGAGGGTCGCTATGAGTCGGATACCGACTCAACGGCACCTAACAACAACAGCAACAAACATTTATATAGCACTCTTTACTCCTGAAATCACTTGACAGGATTAACTGCCCAATCTAAAATAGGGGCACACGTAGCAGGGCATAAGCTAAACCTGACGTCTTCCATTTGAGTTTAAAACTATCACAAATTTTTAAAGTATTGAATTCTGATTCTCTTTTACTAAAAATACATTGCTATTGGTTACATTGAGGCTTTTTTAAAATAAAAAAGAAATGTTTGATTCTTGCTAAGCTGTGAATCCGTATGGCAGGGAGGTTACTGGGAGAGCAGCTGAGTATCAGGTGCACTGGGCCCCTTTTGCTATGCAGTGACACAGGCCAACCCAGGGCCCCAGGGGCCCCCTGTAACGTCTGCACTTCCCGTTTATAGCCAAAGACAGTTCCCCAGCCACAAGCCTGTCTGGCCACAGAAGCACCAGGAGTGTCCCAGAGGAGCTCGACGAGGGAGCGCCCGTGGTGTCTTCTCACTACTTTGTAACTCAAACCAGCAATGCAAGAAAGAGAAAGAAGATGCCAGCCTCCCAGAGGCCCAAGAAGAGGAGAACGAGCCGCGGTGGCTTCAAGGCAAAGGGGTATGCTCTTTGACCTCTTTTGCAAAATAGAATACAAGTGAGAAAAGGACAAAAGTACATATAACTGCTCTGGTTTGCTTTGAAACATTTATTAAAATTAGCCATTATTAAATACTGCCTCTCCAGTTAGTGGACTAAGGGTTAAGGTCTGACCCAAAACAAAAATGCTGCTAACTAAATTGAGTATGACTAAAGTTTTCTAGTTTGCAAATACTCTTCCAATTTTGACTTACCTTTTTTAGTTTTGGGATAATTGCTTCTTTTAAGATACTTTTCCTGTGGGCACAGTGGCTCAAGCCTATAATCTCAGCTACTCAGGAGGTGGAGGCAGGAGGATCACAAATCCGAGGCCAGAGGGAGCCTGCGCAGCTTAGCAAGACCCTGTCTCAGAATTCAAGAAAAGGGAATAGGGGTGGGTCTCAGGTGTAGAGTGCCTGCCTGGCATGTATGAGGCCCTAAGTTCAACCCCCCAGGACTGTTTAAAAGACACTTTTCCATCTGCTAGCTGAATAAATGCCTGCAGCAGTAGTACTGTGGTGTCCGATCCCATCAGATCTCGGAAGCTAAGCAGGGTCAGGGCTGGTTAGTCTTTGGATGGGAGACAGCCTGGGAACATCAGGTGCTCTAGGCTTGGGAGAAGGACCCGGCAGCCCACTCCCAAAAAATCAATCTGCCATTGAAAACCCTATGAATAGCAGAGAAGCACTGACAATAGTGTTTCACCTATTGTATATAGGGTTGCTATGAGTTGGACACCGACTCGACGGCACCTAACAACAACAATAGCTGAATAAATAAGTCTCAAGTCCTCCTAGCTTTTATGGTTCTGCCACTGCTTGCTCACTTCTTCTACGGCTGCCAAGCTCTGAGCCTCCACCTAGAGACCCATCTACACTCCCTGTCATTCCCTGGTGCCCAGGAGCCTCCAGCTCCAAGCCCCGAGGAGTCAGAGGAGCAAAGAAGAGACCAAGAGGGAAACCAAAAGGTCTGGCAAGCCAGGCTTCTTCAGGAGCTGCATGGGTGGCTTCTGTCTTCCTTCGCCCACTTGGCTTGGCTCCTGGCTGGGCCCTGTTGGCTCTGGGATGTTGGCTCTGGGGTGCTGTCCGCACAACAGAGACAAAGCATAGGTAGCCTGGCAGCAGGCTTGATTTCCATAACTGGACTGTCTCCCACAGCCCCTCTCTCCCAGCTTCTGCCAGGTAAGATCTGGCAGGGTGGTGACATCCTTCAATCTGGAGAATGTGGCCCCAGAATAACTGCAGATTGTAACAGAATCGTGTAGAATAGGGAAAAGAGTCTTCAGTTGACTTCTGCAAGCTGTTGTGTTTGCTGTTGCAGTTTTTCTACGTCTTTTCCTTCTGTGTAATAAAAACAAGATTGAGGGGGGAAGAGAAAGGAAGGCAAGCTCTACCAAATTACCATTGCTTGTCAAATCCATAAATAAACACCTTGTATGTGCTAATCCTTCTGCCGGAGCACAGAAGGTTCAGGCCTCAGTGGATGGTAGTCTAGCTTGTGGAGTTTCGGTGCACAGTGACCAGCACATGTCTTCAGCAAGGACACCTCCTCATTTCCCTCATTTATTCCTGCCCTCGGGAAGTCTCATTTCCTCAGGCACTCACACAGAGCCTGGGACCTCAGGAGGCTTCCCAGCCCTCTTCCTGTTCGTGATGGAAGGCTCTGGCCTAGCCCTGAGTGGGGAGGGTTTGCAGCTTGCTTTGGGTTGCAGGGGTAGAGCTGGCTGCCTGCCTGCTTGCCTGCTTGCCTGCTTGCCTCCCTGCCTGCCTGCCAGCCATCGCTGCTTGGACCACCCTCCCTTCAGCACCTTGCCTGCGGACAGCCGTTGAAAACGTGCGCAGTCTCTGATCTCATTTTCACTTGCTGGAAGACAGCAAACTTACGTCACAGTTTTTGTTGTTATTGGCTCCCTTGCTTCCTTTTTACAGCATCTATTTGTAATCTCGAAGAGCTTTGCTGTCGTGCCTACAACCTAATTTAGCAGGTAGTAGTAAAACCTGTGCTTGTCCCAAAGCCCGTGGAGGCTTTCCTCAGCCTGTGTTTTTAAGGTGGGATTCTCTCCTGATTCCCACTGGCTGGACCAGCAGCCCCATAACCTCCCCGCTTGCAGCAGCCTCTGTGTATCAGCTCCATTCTGCCAGTTTCCGCAGCCCACGCAGGGCCACTTTCCAGCTCCCAGGCTGCTCACCTGGCTGCATCCTGGGCAGCAAGAGAACGCCCAGGCCCTCCGCCAGAGCCCTCCCCTCCTGCCCAGCCTCACCTCTCCAGGAGCACACAAGAGCCCTGTGTTCTGGGCTGAGTGGGAGGGAGATGAATGGCCCCCGGGAAATGGAGGCAGCTCTTGGCAGATTCACTCTGTAAATCAACAGAAACAGCAGGGTTTTGCTCGGGGCTTAATTTCCCAGCAGGAAATCAGCATAGGGAAACTTCAGGCTTTGGCCGATGTTTGCCAGATCTCCAGTAAAAATGGCCCTCTAGCAAGCCTTTGCAAGTGTTGAAAACCACTCTTCACCTAGCCCCACCCGAATGTCACTACCCAAAGGCTGTGGCCCTAGTTCCTTGGCCCCCAAGTCCCTGGTGCTGGGAAACCAGTGGTGGCCCAGCCGGGCAAGGTTGCAGAGCCTTTGGAAATGATTCTGCCTGCCTTGCCATTGAAACAGTCATTGGCTTTGGGTTTTAGGGGTGGGGGGAGCTGTTATCCTTAGGTCAGCAAAAGCAATGATGTGCAGGGAGGGCTCTGTACTAGGCAGAGACAGGGGCTTCTGCCCAGGCTGGACAAGGCAGCAGGTGGGAGGGGAGAGCCGGGCGCAGGAAAGGAAGCTGCTGGCCCTGGCATATACCGGACTGGGGAGGAGGCAGCACCAGCCTCCCCAGGGAGCCACATCTGCCACCCTCCCTGGAGGGCCTGGACCCAAAGAGCCGCCTGGACTCTGCTCCTCCTGCCACCCAGCTGGATGGAACTGGAGTACAGTTCTGCCCATCTCCACTTGCCCACAAAGCTGCCTTGCTCAGGTCAGTGCCCGTACAGTAGCTCCAGGGTGTTTGGGCCAGGGAGTTCAGGGTCTTTTAAAAAAAGTTTCACTTCCTTTATTTGGTCGGACTAGATCAAGGGTATGTAGATCTCAGGTAATCCACAGGGAGGGGCTCTGACTGTAGGCTCTGAAGGCGCAGGTCTGCAGGTTGGTCACAGGAGTAAGAAATAGTCCTTTACATTTTCGAAAGGCATTCAGGACACATCTGTGAAGTGGGTAGCAGTCCTGGATAGTGAAGGAAACTCACTCGCCTTCCCCGAGGGATTTACAGGCAGAAAATGCAGAGAGGACAGCAAGGAAAAGGACGATTGCAGCTCTGTGCCAGTTAAGAGAAAGTATGCTGGTCACTGTTGTTTTCATTTACCATTTTAATTTTCTTTTCTTTGTCCTATTTTAGAGGGTCTACCACGTGCAGAAAGGTATCTTCTAAAAGTAAATCCTCCAACGTAATCGAATCCAGTTCAGCCTCGTGTGGTTCTCAAGCAACATCAGGAGTCAGTAGGAAGCTGGGCATAATGGCTCCACCGAAGCCTATAAATAGACCGTTTCTTAAGCCTTCTTATGCGTTTTCCTAACAACCAGGCTCAACGCACATGAGCTTCCTTCTTGTTTGTCAGCGTTGGACCATCTGTGAATATGAAGCTGTTAGTCTTGTTAAACCATTTGAAATTTTTACTCATATCTATTAGTATTTAAATAAATGCTTGGGGTGACAGTTCTTATTTTTTAAAATAAACATTTTTTTGAATAGCATGTTTTGCTGCCACTGCAAGTGTTATGGCCATTGTTTCTCAGAACATCTGAAGCAGCTGGTGAATCATCTCTCCTGGAGAAATTCTAAGCATAACACGAAACCCAGAAACCAAGGGAAAAGGTTTCACATGGGACATTGTGAAACCATAGAACTTCTTGTATAAGAAAGACAACATCAACAAAATTGAGACAAATCACAAAGAAAATAGAAGAAAATATATTACAAGGGATTAATATCCATAATATATAAAGAATACCTATAAATCATTAAGAAAAAGTCAGTACAGAGGACAATGGAACAAAAGATGTGAATAGGCTAGTCTCAGAAGAATACAAATGCCCAGTCTCCCTAATTAAAAAATATAAATTAAAACCATGAGATGCCATTCTTTTGACAGTCAAATTGTCTCCCTTCCAAGTACTAATCAGGGCTCAGCCTTACTTAGTTTTTAACATAAGACAAAATCAGATGTGTTCAGGATGGTATGGCCATAGACTCAAATTGCCAACACTGGAGCCAGGCACGGTGACATAGCTATGGTCCCACCTATTCACAAAGCTGAGGCAGGAGAATCATTTGAGCCAAGGAGCTCAAGACCAACCTGAGAAACAGACCGTCTCTTAAGTTTAAAAGAAAAAAAAAGAAAAAAATTGTCAGCACTGGATGAAAATAGATTGTTTTGGCAAGACCGTACTAAATGTTGATGCCCTTTGTTTCATGACCCACCCCCTGACCTTGCTCAGAAGGTAAGAGCTGAGAGGCCCTGTCTGGGCAAAGGTGCTGAGGGGCTTGACTGGAAGGAAGCTTTTCAGGCCACTGCCTGGGGCCTGAGGATTGAGGTGGACCCTGCACTCACCCTGAGGAGCCGCCCTCTGCTGGCCTCCGCCACCGCCTGAGGCTTTGGCTGTTTGATGGAGGGGCTGACCAGATGAGTTGGTCAAGGGCCATTACTTGCTTCCTGGCAAGTCTCCACTCCAGTGAGCATGAGGAGGACTGGAGGAACCAGGAGCCAACACTTGAGGCCCTGGGGTAATGTCCCAGCCCCAGGAAGATTGCCGGTCCCCCCAGGCACCCTGTTCCTCCACAGCAGTGAAGCCAACCCCAAGCTGGGCTGGGCCCACATCCATTTGTTTCCTGAGACTGCAGCAGGCACTGGGGACCCCGGTGGTGATCCGAAGCAGGGAGAACAGAGGCCACATGCAGGGCCGGCGCTGTCCGCAGCCCTCCCCACCCTAGCTGCAGCCTCATGGAAGAAAGGGCCTCCCAGCAGCAGCTGGGGCCTGGGAATCTTTGGGTTGCGCACAGGCAGCAGGGCCAGGCTCTACTCAGTTCCTCCAGCCTGGGAGGCAACCCCTGCCAGCTGCCTCCTTCCTCTGCCTGGTCTCCAGCCTTCACCCAGTCCCATGGCAGGTCTGTTCCCCATGGGTAACCCCTGGTGGCAAAGGCAGGTGGTGATGGCAGACAAGCTCCCTCCCGGCTTGGCCCTAATGGGGTCCTCTGGGCACCGAGGTCACCACCTCATGGGAAGAGGCAAGATTAGTCCACCAGGGAGCCCCAGCCTGGCCCAGGATGGCCTAGGGAGGCCTGGCTCCCCATCCTCACTGCCCCATCAAGGGCACAGGGAGAATTGGCATCTGTCCAGCTCTGCTCACGCTGCAGCTGAGACCCAGGGACAGGTGACCTACGACCTGACAGGGACAGCAAGGGCAGAGAGCCCAGTCCCCATGCAGGGTTCACGTGACGCCACTGCCCCTTTCAGTCCCACGGCCCTAGGTGAAGCCATATCGGAGGATCTTTTATGCAGAAAGGAGAATTCAGAAAGGTTATATAACTTGCCCAAGCCCACACAGCTCTGAAGTGTTAGTAAGTAGGGTACCGCGCCTGGTTTTGCCCTGATGAGTCCCCGTTTGTGTCTTTTGTCCTGGAGTGACTCTCCGGTGCTCCAATTAGGACAGCATGTGGAGTCCAGGGCTGTGTTCTCGAGAATCTGGGCTCCTTCCCTGGACAATCCAACCACCTCTCCCAGCCCTGCTTTCTGAAGTCTCGGGCCACCTGCCCTGCTCTGCCCAGGCTGCAGGGCCACGGCTGCACAGCTGGGCTGCAGCTTTCTCCATAAGAGGAAGCAGAGGCTGCAGCCCACCCAGGCCCACTGGCTTTCTGGAGAAATTGCAGCCACTTCGCCTCCCACAGCAGTCCAGGCCCAATGCTGCTGTTTGCAGCTCTGCAGCACCTCGCAGCCCCGGCTCCCACGCTGGCCGCAGCCTCGGGGCTGAGGGACAATGGCCATAGGTGCTGTGTGGCGGCCAAGGCAAGATCCCCATGGGGCTCCAGGGGCCTTTTGTTCTGTGCAGCTCCAGAGGCCCCAAGTCCAGCCCAGCCTCTGCCGGGTGCTGCTGTCCTTGAGCTCTGCTCCTAGGGATGCTGGGGCGAGGCTGGGTTTCTGCAGCTGGACAGGGCAGACAGAGCTTCCAGGACATGTAGCAGTGGCCCCCGTTCTGGTGACAACCAGGATGGCGGAGGACAGGACAAGATGCCAGGACTGGAGTCCGCAGATCCCCAGGGAGGGCGAGGCATCCCGCTGCCCAGTGGGGCTGGGTCCCTGCGGCTGCCAGGTGTGAAGGAAAGGTTCAGTGTCTTCAGGCTTGGCATGGCTCCATGGCCCCACAGAGGGTTTGGAGGTCCCAGGATGGAACTCTGATGGCTCCCAGACTGACACCTATCCAGGCTGTGGGTTCACCCCAAGGGGCCTTCCCTGTGGGTCCCACACACAAGGCCTCAGTCCCTGCCAGCTCCAGTTGTCCAGGCCTGGGTCAGAAGGAACCATGGGCCCCTGCCTCCTGGGGACGGCTCCCTCTTGGGGAGAAAAACTGAACACTGTAGGTGCGCCAGGGGCTCCTGCCGTGTTCAGGAAGGGGCTGAAGAGCCTCCATGAACACAGTCGGCATCCCCGCCTGCAAGGAAGGACACAGGAACGGAGGTGTGGAGACTGCGGCCAGAGCCTGCTGAGACCCAGCACCCTTGGGTCTCTCCCCCAGGACCCTAGGGACTGACATGAGCCCCATCACATACCCAGCCCGACCACGTGATCATGGCACGGGACCAGGACTTGCGCCCGTAGTGTCTCCACCGAGCTCCTCGTACGCAGCCCAGGGCTGGTCCGGAGTCAGCAGGCCCTGCCCCTTCCCCAGCAGCCCTGCGGCCTTGGCAAAGCCTGGTCTCTCTGAGCCTCAGTTTCTCATCTGCCCAGTAAGCTGCCTCCAGGGCCACAGCCTGCCTCCTCGGTCACAAACTTTGGTTGGCCAGGACTCAGAGCTCCAGGTACGGGACTGGGGTTAGGGGCACGGGGCCAGCCATGACAGGCTGCATGTGGGAGGCTGGTGTGGCCCAGCGACCCCAGCAGGAGCTCAGCCCAGGGACAGGGCGATGGGGCTGCCGTGGTTTATGAGGTGACTTGGGCCTTAGCAAGCACGGGGGCCTCCTCAGGGACCAGGTCAGTTCCCATAGGCCTTCGTCCATTACCTTCGCCTTCCCCTGGGCTCAGCCTCTTCCACCTGCCCCCACTCAGCCCCCACTTTCCACCAGGACATGAAGCAACACCTGGTCCTCACCAGAAGCTCAGCAGGTGCTGACACCGATCTTGCACTTCTCAGCCTACAGAGCCAGAAGCTAAGTAAACATCTAAATAAACATCTTTTTTTCACAAGTTAACCAGTCTTGGGTCTTCCATTACAGCAACAGAAAACAGCCTGAGACCGACGCTCCCTCGGGCCTGCCACTGCCCCTGACAACCTCAGCCCAGGCCTGCCCCGGGGGATAGACACAATGCACGCCAGGTGCTCAGGAAGAGTTGGCTGGGGTAGCTGGGCAGCTGGGTGAAGGGCCAGGTGCCAAGGCATTTGCCGGGACCGCCCTTCCAGAGGAGGGTAAAACGGCAGGATGGGGGAAGGCCTGGAGCCTCCTGGGCCTTAGAATACTGCAGCCTGAGGGGTGGTGGCTGGGGCCACCGAAGTCTACCCGTTACCCTTCTGCCGACTTCATCAAGGCAAGTGAAATTTGCCTTCTGCTGGGCCTCGGGTTCGTGCAGAATTTCTCTTTGTGCATATTGATGTTTCCTGTCAGTTGATGTCTTATTTGCTCCTAAACAGCGAGTCAGGCTCCCCTGGTTACAGATTAGTAGCTCCATCATTTGTCTTGGGCAAATTTCTACCCCTATGTGTCTGTCAGCTTGTCGTGCTGTGGAGGCTGGTGTGTTGCTGTGATGCTGAAATCTGTACCACTGGTGTTTCAGATACCACCCATGGTGGACAGGTTTCAGCTGAGCTTCCAGACTAAGACAGGCCAGGGCGAAGGACCTGGCAGCCCACTCCCGAAACAATTAGCCATCGAAAATCTTATGAATAGCAGAGAAACACTGTCAAAGTAGTACCAGAAAATGAGCACCCCAGGCTGGAAGGCATTCAAGACCTTAATGACAAGAGTGGAATAAAGCCCCTGGAACTTCCTTTTGCTGATGAGGCACAGCTCAAAATAAGAAGAAACATTGTTAGGTGCTGTTGAGTCGGTGTCCAACTCATAGCAACCCTATGTACAACAGACAAAGCACTATTATCAGTGTTTGTCTGCTATTCGTAGGGTTTTCAATGGTGGATTGTTTTTTGGGAGTGGATTGTTGCCGGGTCCTTCTCCCAAGCCTACAATACCTGGTGTTCCCACACGGTCTCCCATCCAAGTACTAACCAGGCCCAATCCTTAGCTTCTGAGATCTGACGGGATCAGATGCCACAGTGTTACCACTGCAGCCAAGAAGAAGCATAGTGGCTGCAGAATTGGCTCAGATATGAAAAGATCGTGTGCATGGCACAGTGCTGGATAGTTCTTCATTCTGCTGTTCTTAGGGTCAGTATGAGTAGGATTTGACTCGATGACACCCATCAACAACAAGGTTTCTATAATCCTCAATGTCTGCCTTGGCCCTGTGTGCCTGGACTTTACCCACCTGTAGGGAAGGCTTTGGGGAGACCCCAGAGGCCTGGAGGGGCTGGGAGTTTGGACCCTGTCATTGGATCCCCTTGAGCCAGCAGAGCTTCGAATCCCATGGGGAAGCCTGGAGCTGGGAGCCTCGGCTTTTGCCCTGGCTGGCGCCTCAGCCCCCGGGCCCCAGGGACACCAGCTCTCCCGCAGCAGGTCTGGGAGGGCCTGAGGGGCTGCATTTCTTACTGTGGGTTCCAGACCACAGGGGGAGCATGGCTGGTGAGGGCCAGCCACCGGGGCCAGCCCTCTAGGTGAAGCAGACCCCTGCTGCCAGGAAGATCCCTCCAATGCCTCACTGTTACCTTTGCTGGCCTGGAACACCTGGGCTCAAGCGGTCCTCCCACCTCAGCCTCCTGAGTGCTGAAACTCTCAATCCACACCACCTGGCCCCACTACAATCCCTGTCTGGTTTTTCCTGCCTGTTTGTTCGCTTGTTCGTTTTGAGACAGAGGCTCCGGATTCAGCTGAGGCTTGTCTTGAACTCTGAATCCTCCTGCCCCAGCCTCCGCAGTCCTGGGACTGTAGGTGCACAGCACCATACCCTGCTCTCCTTCTCTTTCATCCTCAGTTTTTCAGCTGTAAAAATGAAGGTGTTCAGCCAGGTGCCGTGGCTCACACCTGTAATCCCAGCACCCTGGAGGCAGAGGCAGGAGGATCACAGGTTCAAGGCCAGAGGCAGCTGCGCAATTAGCAAGACCCTGTCTCAAGAAAAAAAAAGGTAAAAGGAGCTGGGGTTGCAGCTCATTGGTAGAGCGCTTGCCTAGCATGCATGAGGCCCTGGGTTCAACCCCCAGTACTGAAAATGAAAAAAGGCATTCAACGCCATGATGGCTGCTACCTCCATCCTCCGGGCAATGCCTGCCAAGAGCGGTTAGGCAGGGTGTCGGTGACCATGCATCTGGAACAGCCTTGCACGGAGGGAGTGACCTTCAGGGAAGGAGCTTGTCTCTTGAGAAAGGGCTCTAGGCCTTTATAACCCTGGAGTACAATTCATTTTTCTCATTATTTATGGGCTGAACCCAGGTTCTCTCACATACTTTGCAAGTGCTCTGCCACTAGGCTGCCCCCCCACCCCCCGGCCCTTTTTTATTTTTAATCTTAAGATAGGGTTTCACCAAGTTGCACAGGCTTCCTCGGGCCTCCAAGTCACAATCCTCCTGCCTCCTGCCTCCACTTCCCAAGTCGCTGGGATCACAGGCGTGTGCCCCGGCTCAGGCTTCCAAAGTACGTCTCAACGAGGTGAGGCAACCGGGGCCAGAAACGCCATTCCCACCAGGCACTCTGCCCAGCATCCTGGAGGCAGGGAAAGCCTTTAAAACCCTGGAGGCAAGTGTGAGCTGACATTTCCCAGGCCTTGCCAGCCCGGGGGTCAAACAAGGTCACATCACTTCCCAAATCCGCCTGAGAGCAGAGTTCTATCTCCTGTGGGGACAGGCAAATGCCGCTTGGTGACATGTCCCACTGAGGACTCCTAGACAGGGGTGTCAGGCGCCAGTGAGACAGGCTTTCTAGAAAAACGCTACTCCAACAGTCACATGCTGTCTTTCCTCAGGCCTCAACAGGGTCCAATCAGCTTTGCTGGGCACAGACTTGCATCTCAGGACAGGAGGGCGCCCAGCCTCCCTACCAAGTCACAGGAAGGAAGGCTACCAAATGGCTCTGGGTCACATCACTTGGGGTCAAAAGCCAATTCCACCACTTAACTTGTCTGAGCCTCAGAGAGATGAGAACAGGGCAACCCTGAGGTAGACGTTGTTATGAAAAGACAAGGTGAGGTCAGCCTCGGGCAGTGCCTGGCCCCCACTGCACATGACTGCTGTGATCATAGCACTGCATAGACCTGCGCCAGGTATAGGTGTTTGCTGGGCAGATCTGTGCAGAAGCTGATTGGCAAATGAAATGGACGTCATTCTTGGTTCTCAACATTTCTCAATTTGATCCTTTCATGACATTGCTGTTGAAGAAAGAAGCTGTGGGTGAAGACGCAGCTCAGTGGAGGAGCACTTTCCTAGCATGATGAGGCCCTGGGTTCAGTGCACAGGGCGCGTGCACACACACGTATATTTAGCAGGACCTGAAGGCACATGCTGATAATCCCAGCACTCAGGAGGCCGAGGCAGGAAGATCAATGTAAGTTCAAGGCCAGCCTGATCTACATAGCTTCCGCTGGGGAGCATTCCAGGACCCCTTGTGGAGGACCTGTCTCACCTGAGGCCGGGCAAGGGAGGTGCTCAGTGGGGCAGTGGGATGACAGGGCAGGGCAGGGGACACGGGGGCATGGGCACAGTCCTTGTGCAACTGGGAGAAGGAGCGGCAAAGCCAGGCTGAGTCAGGCTCCCTGTGCCCTCTGCCTCTTAGCTTGTTATTGTTAGGTGCAGTCGAGTTGGTGTCCGACTCATAGCGACCCTATGTACAACAGGTGAAACACTATTGTCAGTGCTTCTCTGCTATTCGCAGGGTTTTCGATGGTGGATTGTTTTTTGGGAGTGGGCTGCTGGGTCCTTCTCCCAATCTTTTAGCTTAGTTTCCTCACTTGCAAGTGAGGTTCCCAAAGACAGATGGCTGTGGCCCCCCAGCCTGTCTCTGTGAAGAGCCCAGAAGCCCATGCTTGTGGGCAAGGCCCTCCAGGCTGCTTTTGGGGACCTCTGGGGGCCAGGCAGCCTGCACTGAGCCAGGGCTGCTCTTCCTCCTAGGGTTCCAGGTCTAATGGGCTGTCACAGCTGCCACCATGGGGTCCCCAGAGTCTGGAGTGCCCATGTGTGCTCCACACACTTTCAGAGCAGGGCCAGCCCTTTGCAAGCTGGAGACATTGTCCTGACTCGCGTGCTCCCCAGACACACTTGGGGGGCTACTGTCAGCACCCCCTTTTGGGAAGCGCTGGGCAAAGAGGCTGGGATAGCAGTAGAGGGTATCCTGAGACTGAGCAAGGAAAGGTCAGGCACGACCCGGAGGGAAATTTCAATTGGAGCTTTGGGGTGAACAGTGGGACCCCTTCCCCATCTCCTTGCAATGAAGGATTTGTTCCCATGCAGGGTGGGTCTGTGTCAAGCCCCGAGCATGTCACTGGGTCCCTGTGCCGACTGTGCACCCGGCTCCACTCCCAGCCAGCCAGGCACATCCACCTTCCCCACAGCCATAGACAGCCCTGTCCATGAGCCACAGGTCACAGCGCCGGGGCACAGCAAGGGCTGCAGCAGGCTTCCGCTGGCTGCCTCATGTCGCCAGGCTGGCCCCCCAGGGTCGCCTGTAGGTGGGCCAGGAGAACAGAGCCAGAAGCTGCCAACATCTCCAGGCAGACACCTGGGCCCAGCTGCCCCATCAACTCTGCGTCTGGTCACAGCCCCCTTGCTCCGGCAGCCCCTTCCCTGGGCGGGTATGGACCCTCCCAGCCCCAGGCCCGGGCTGGCTGCCTGCACCACTCGGCCACCTGACCAATGGCCCCAGCTTGGAGTAGCGGGGGGAGAGGTGTTGGGTGAATGAGAGAGGGGCCTGGAAGAGAGGGGTTCACTTGCCTTGGGGGGCCACAACTGGCTGGGAGTCGCCTTCCCACAGTGAAACTCACAACCAAAGCTCTCCAGAAGGCCCCTACCATTTCCTCTGGGAGACCCCAAAATGGGCACAGGCTCCTCAATGGGCACAGAAACCTCGCTGCCACCCTGATCCCAGGCCCCAGATCTGGAGTCAGCATTTTTAATTCTTCAACCCCGCTTGTTGCTGACTCACTGTGTGACCTTAGGCAAGTCACTTCCTGTCTCTGGGTCTCAGAGGCCTCATGGATAGGATGGAGGCTCAGGGCCACGTCTGCCCACCCCTCTGGCCATTCCACGCCTGCTCAGCGCTAGGCGCCCTGAGGAATGAGGAGCACAGGCCAGCGTTCCTTTAACTCCATGACAGGCAGATGCCAGGTGGATGAGTCAGGGGCCTTCAGCCCAGGCCTGACACCCACATCGCCTGGGCCAGAGACAAGTCCCGCCCCGACCCATGGGGCCCCACACTGCCTTCAGAAGAGGCTGCTGGGTAGGGAGTTCGGGGTTGAGAAGGCAGGCAACAGGGAGAGCAGACTCTCCTGTCCACAGCTGACCAGACGGGTACAGTGATCAGGGGCAGAGAGAGTGAGGGCTCAGACCAGGAGGACAGCAGCCTCCAGAGAGGGCCTCTGGGCCTCTACCAGGGGTGCAGGCAGTGTTAGGCCAGGAGGGATGCCCTTCTGGCTGAAAGCAGCAGCCCAGGCAGCTGAGTGTGGAGGGGACGGCAGGAAGGGGCCTGTTGCCCAGGCAGGCTGGCTTTTGGGGGGGCCTCTCCGGTCCCCTCTGCACTCAAACAGCCCAAGAGCAGACTGAAAACCTTACAGCAAGGGGTTGAGACAGGGTCTCACTGTGAAGCCCGGCAGGCTTAGAACTTGCTATACAGTCCAGGCTGGCCTCGAACTCGAGATCCTCTTGCCTCAGCTTCCCAAGTGCTGGGATCACAGGCGTGTGCCACTACGCCCACCTTTTAGCACTATCCTCCTGGGAGGCAGACCGGCTGGTTCTGGTGTCCAACAAGCTGACTGTCTGGAGGAGTTACCCAACATGGGGCCAGATGACAAGACCTTGCAGGGGGCCCTCCATGCAACTGCCAGGCCAGGGAAGGAAATGACAGGAGAGCCTGGGCTGCCAGTGACGGGGCGCCTCCCGGTGCCTCAGGCTGGAGCAAAGCTACCCGGAACAAGAACCGGACAGGAAAGAGCCGGGAGAAGAGAGGTGCAGGAGGAGCATCAGGATGCGCACAGCTTGCAAGGGTGGGGGGCGCGCACAGGACCCACGGCACCACTGCACAGCTACACCTCGTCAGGACAAAGCACACGCGTCTGAAGACAAGCGAGTGGCGTGGGAGAGAAACTCCAAACAATAGCAATGGATTCAGGAAAAAGACAAACTAAAGCAACTCAAAAGATCATTAGGGAACCCAGAGCTTCTGACCTCAGGGAGCCTGGAGTCCCTGCGGAAGACTCCCTGAGGGTTCAATCCAAGATGGCGAGCTGCAGTGAAGCTCAGTGCTGGGACGGGGACTGAGTGTGCTCCAGGCCCTGGCTTCCATTCCCAGCACCAAACAAAGAAAAGGAGAAAGAATTTTGGAGAAACTCTCTCTGGGGTGATGGAAGAACCAACTGTAAGAGTCCACAAACACAAGGAAACCAGGAGAAAGAATTCAGAATGGTCACCACCCGCTGAGTTACTGAACTTGTTAGGGGTGAAGGAGAAAACACTTCAGGCACCCAGGAGAACAAAATCCTGTCCCCAGCACGAGCAGAAACAAATCAATCCAGCCTCCGGTTTTCCACAGCTGGGATTACAGAGGACAAGGGGGCTGAGTCTTCAAATTGTGTGGAAAAGAGGGAGCTACCCCCGTGAAGCTGTTCAGACTTATAGAGAACGTGGGAAAGGTCGGAGGAAATAGCACCCATGAGCCCTTTTTGGAAATGAGACCAAAACTGCTCAGCAATGAAATCTAGCTAACCATTTTAAAGGGTACCTTTTTTTAGAGGTAAAACATGGCTCTCATACAAATATAAAATGAACACATGTCAAAATTTTTATTTAACTCATTAAGTAATTAGGAAATAAATAATATATGACAGCTGCCTCAAAGGGAAATTAGAACACACATGTGCAGTCAAAGAAAAGATTCACACATGCAGGCGAAGTTGAGCAACACCCACAGGGCAACAAGCAACTGTGTGCCACTGGACACAATGCATTTGCATTTCCACAACAAGAATCATCCAT
>VMDO01036165.1:0-15385 GCA_007922755.1 Pedetes capensis
GATCAGACTCAACAGCACCCAAAAGTGTTTTACAAGATTAATTTAGACAATATCAGTAATTACTAATGAAAATTTACTTTCAAATTATTTAATGAATATATGACAACAAATATTTTAAATGCCATAACATTTAATACAGTTACTGTTTTAATATAATTCCACCATTTTTCATTATTACTATCTTCCTTATTTATCACAACCTAAAATTGGTGTTATCTATATTACCATAATATTTTTTTTTGCTAAGTATTCCTAAGTGATGTTCAGGATAAGTACTCTAAGCCACCACTCTGCATTATTTTTAGCAAAATACAGATGGGACAATGGCCTGCAGCTGTAGCCCTGTGGCATCTGATCCCATCAGATCTCAGAAGTTAAGCAGGGTCGGGCCTGGTTAGTACCTGGATGGGAGACCGCCTGGGAACACCAGAAGCTGTAGGCTTGGGAGAAGGACCTGGCAACCCCCTCCCAAAAATCAATCTGCCATTGAAAACCCTATGAACAGCAGAGAAGCACTGACAATAGTGTTTCCCCTGTTGTACAGGGGGTCACTATGAGTCAGATACCGACTCGACCGCACCTAACAACAACAACAACAAACAGATGGGACAAGAAGATTTTTAGAATTTGATCTAATTCTTTTGCTGCACCTTATTGCTGAGTTATAGGCCAATGTGGCTATAGGTTATCCATTATAAGATTGGAAGTCCACCAATATAGATCTGTGAATAGATAAATGAAGTAACTGGATTTCTGCAACTGTTATGATTTGAATCTAAAGTGTCCCACAAAGGTTATGTGTTCAATGCTGAGTTCCCAGGTGGTGGTGCTATAATAGGACTCTATGGGACTTTGATAGGTGAATCTGTAGTGAATTTGTGAAAATAACCAATGTGCAGATGAAGCTGGTGGAACTAGATCACTGGGGGTGAACCCTTGGAAGTTTTATGTGGACTCTTAGTTCGTCTCTCTGTGCTCCCAATTCACCACAATATGAAGGCCTTTGTGACAAGCCCCATTACCATGCCTCCCCACCACTGTGCACTACAATGCTCTCAACTGTGAACTAAAATAAACCTCCCCTCATTTACATTGTTTCTGTCAGGTATTTTGTGACAGCAAGCTACAAGCTAACACAAAAACCAAAATTCTAAAGCCCATGGAGGGTAGATGAAATGTAGAGCATTCCTTGATAAAGCTATTTCAGTTGGTCTTACTACCTAACTACTTATAACAGAGAAAAAGAAAAACGAAAAGAAGATCCAAAAGAGACAGACTGAATTATGCAACTTTAGTTAACTCTCAAAAGGTTTTTACTGTTGAAGTATGGACAGATCACTGAGCTCTGCCACTATTCCACTTAGAATTTTGATGAAAGTGTTGTCTCTTGACTTTTCAAGACTTATTCACTTAATTTGTTGTTGTTTTTGTTGTTGTTGTTGTTGTTGTTGTTAGGTGCTGTCGAGTCCTGACCAACTCATAGCGACCTTCATAGGGTTTTCAACGGCCTACTGTTTTGGGATTGCCTTGGGAGTCGATTGCCACATCCTTCTCCCATTTTGCGGTAGTGGGAATTGAACTCGGGACAACAGAGATTGCAGAGCAGCACATCTGCCACGGAGCAGAGTATTTTAACCTCTTTTGTTCATCAAATCTTCATCTCTTATGTGAGGGATGAATTCTTGTGTTACAGTATGGGGATGGCTGAAAACACAAGGACACTCTACCCTGTAGGGCCACAGAGGAGTTCACATCAGAAACAGAATGAATGATGAGGGTCTGTGGGAAGGAAGACTTTGTATTATTGAGAGGCCAAGGTGTGCCCTGGTTTATGCAGGAGTAGATTTATTGGTTTGTTGAATAATCCTATAAACTGTCAGGGATCATGCTACTCAAAAACATAGAGGAAACCCAAGTGATCTATTTGATAAGAAGAGTTGCACAGTTAGGGAACTTTTAAAATATGCAAATTTGAACTACAGACTGGAGAAAAATGTTTGTAGTACATAAAACCCTTAGAAATCAGTAGTTTTCAAGCCAGGTGCAGTGGTGCATGCCTGTAATCCCAGAGACTCAGGAGGCAGAGGCAAGAGGATTGCAAGTTCCAGAAAAGAGGCAATCTGTATAATTTAATGGGACCCTGTCTCAAAAAGTAAAACAAATGGGCTGAGGGTGCAGCTCAGTGGTACAGCACTTGCAAAGTATGCAAGTGCAAGGCCCTGAGTTCAAATCCCAGTACCACAAATAACAAAGAAAAAAAAGAAAGAAAAGAAAAGAAAAATCAGTAGTTGTTGTTGCTGTCAGGTGGTGTCAAGTCAGATTCAACTGATAGGGACCTACATAAGGTTTTCAATGGCTGATTGTTTGGAGACTACGGTGGGAGTTGATTGTCACATCACATCCTTCTCCTGTTTTTGCAGTGATGGGGCTCAAACCTTGGTCCTCAGAGAGTGCAGAACAACAATCTACTAAGTGAACTAAACCTCAGCCCAAGAAATCAGTAGTAATAAAGCAAAAAGGTAAAATATAATAGGCAAAAGAAATGAAATATTTATTTCAGAAATGAATCTGTACAAATAACAAAAGTGCACATGAAGCTATATTGTAACATCTTTAGGCAATACCACTAACTTTAGAGAATCCATATGAAAACACACTGGCTTACCACTTTCCTCTCTCAGAATAGTAAATATTAAAAGCCTCTGAGAAAAACAATCAGTTTTGATAATGATGTGGAGCAATGAGAATTCTCATACATGACAGGTAACACTGTAAATTTTTGTAAAAATTTTGGAAATTTATTATAGGAGTAAACATGCCTTTGTTCTATCACCCTATAATTTTGGTCTTTATTTCTTTAAATGAAATAGAAATTTATATCCCCAAAGACCTATTACACAAATATTCATAGAAATTATGTTCATAATAGTAAAACATAAAAGCCAAATATCACCAATGGGTGAAGAGATGAACTTATTATTGTATATTTATACCACAGTGTACTTCTTATCAATAAAAATGAGTAAACAATTATGTTTATCAGCTATGTGAACAAAAGAGGTCAGACACAAAAGAGTACATACTGTATTATTTGAATTATGACAAATTCTACAACAGGAAAAAAGATGACATTGTGGTAAAAAGCAGATAGGTAGTTCCCTGTAGCTGTAGGAGAGATGACTGACTGCAAAAGCCATGAAGGAAGTTTCAGGTGTAATGGATATGCTGTATAAATTGACAGGACTGGTGGTTATGTGTATATATTTATCTGTCAAATCTTATTTAACTTTGGGAATTTTATTGTCTTAAAATTTCTCTTCAATAAAGTTTACTAACAAAAGACAATGCAAAGTTAGAACAAATTGTAAGGTTCAATTACACATTATCACAGTGAACACATGAAATTACCTGACATAAAAAAGTTAAGATAAAAAGATAAAAAAAATCAAAAGACAAAAGAAAGTAGGTAAATATAATACTAAAAAGAAAATAAGCAATCCACTCTTTAGTAAATGACTCTAAAGGAATCACTTTCCAAAGTTTAATTATTGTGCTAAAATATACATAACATAAACTTTCTCATTTTAACTATTTTTCATGTCAGCTCATTGGAATTAAGTACATTCACAACCACCATTACCTCCATCCATTCCAGGACTTTTTCACCATCCCATAGTGAAATTCTCTGTCCAATAAATAATGTTTCTCCCATCCCTTGCCCTCCAGCCTCTCACAACTAAGGATTACTTTCTATTCTAAGTACCTCATACTAGTGTAATTACACAGAATCTGTCCTGTAGTATATGGTTTGTTTCATCAGCATAGTATCTTCAAGTATGTATCAGAAGTTCATTCTTTTTATAAAATTATTTTTTTCAATGAAATATGCCCAACCTTATTTATGTACAGGGTTAAACAGTTGCCATAGAGACAATTTGGCAAACAAAACCAACCATATTTACCATCTAGCTCTTTAGAGAAAAAAAATGCCTTCTGTGGTATAGAGAATCAAACTATTTTTTTCTCTACAAATAGTGGCTTGAAGAAATATAGAACTCACTTGCTTCATATTCAGGAAATATTACTGTTGGGTGTCCAAATCTCATACAGTAGCAATTATTATCATCAGGGCTCGAACCCTGTTTCACTTCCTACTTACTCCTGAATTGGTTCATTATGACCACTCCAATCTGCAAGAGAATCTGTGAAGTGGCATACGCTAAGCTGTACACTTAACTCTATAACCATTTTTGATGTATTGTCTGTAAGGAAAAAGGGAAGAATGGATATTTTGGGGTAATTTTCAAATTATATGCTACTTTTTTCTTATTACATTGCATATCTCAAATTTCTTGGACAATGAAATATTTTTAAATAATTATTGTATTATAGAAAAAAATTAAACCACAGAAAAATCTTAAAGTCACTGTGTAAGGTATTTTCCTTGATGCCAGGTATATAGAAAAAGAAATTAGTAACGTTTTTCCAGCTAAAAGACATTTCAAGTATTCATAAACAAATAAATCTCATCTTCTGAATAAAACTTGGATAGGGAAGGATGACAGCATTAAATTTCATAACCAACTAAAGGAAAAGAAAATTATAATAAAACACTTCAAATGTAAGATTTAAGCTGTACTCAGATGGAAAAGCTGTAAGTGCTGAATTATTATACGTCAAAGACTGTACAATAAAGCAGGCTGTTAAATGAAACACTGAATCTATGCAAACATACAAGCTGGCAAAGGTTTACAGAATTAATACAAGAAAATAGAAAAAGGTAAATATATGTATAAGAAAAAGTATTGATTTTGTAAACATTAAAACAATAGAATTTGGAGTTAGTGGATTTGTTGCTCTCCTTATGTGGCCAATGAACACTGGGTTGCTTTTCCAGGCAGTGCTCACGGGCAAAGTCTTCAGTTGTTTTTACCCAGCATCTACTCTGCCTGACTGAGGTGACAGTTATTTGAATAGTACTAAGTATCACTGATGTGAATGCTCAACTGCTAATAAGGCTTAATGTGAGACACTTAACAAAAAGGGCATCTAATTGTTAAAGGTCATTGACAGGAACTCCGTTGAACTGCAAATATTAAAAACAGATTTCCTTCACCTAAATTCAGTCTGGATTTCTGTCTGAACTGTAATCTTCAGGAAGCCAAAATGTAAGCTTTTTCTTTAAGTGAATTGCTTGAAATGCTTCCTCCCTGACTCCTTCTTTCCCAAGTCTCCTTCTTCCCTCTCTACCTCTTTGCTTTCTTTCCTTCCTTTTTTTTTTCTCCCTCTGGTTCTCATGGTAGGCACTCAAATTTTCTCTGTTTGAGAGATAAAAATCTATATTTCATATATTTTTGGTTTATGCATGCTAGATATTGCAATATTATAAATTAAGTTTAAATATCATTGAGGTTGCCAAAATTTCTGGGAAGAATAAATTTATCATGGTAATGCTATATATCATAGGCTGTCAGAAAAAGTCAATAGTTAAAGGTAAAGACCAGGAGATGTTCATTTTCCAAAGTAGAGAGGGTAGACTTGAAAAGAAGAAAAATAAGCCACTGCTTACATAATTAAAAAGTTTTTTTTAATCACATTGTTTTTTTTCCTCTCTGAATCAGGCTTGACCAAAGGTAACCTCAGACTCCTATGCTGAAAACAGTTAAGCATGCTAACAATAATCAACTAAGATTCTGCAACTCAGTCATCTCTCTTTCTTCTAAGTTAGACAGGGGTCACAGAAGGACAAAACTACTTTAGAAAGATCTAATATGATTAATCAGGAAAGATGGATAAACAAAAGCAGAAAACATTAGGATAAAAGAAGAGCTATTGCTGCAATTATGGAAAGACATCACAGTACAATAATTATGAGAAAATACTAAAGGATGCTCTGTGCTCATGCATTTAAAACCTCCATAAAGTGAATCATTTGCTAGGAAAACATAAAGAATGAAATTATCCCTATAAAGGAGCAAAGCAGTAATGTATAAAGTTGGGAAAAGAAAGTTTAAGAACTGTTCTCTAAAATAAAGACTTTTGCTCATATTATTTCATTACTCAGATTTGTAAATTCTCATTGTAAAGATATTAAAAATTCAAACTTATTAAAGGTTCAGTGCGTAAGGCTGGGCGCAGTGGCTCATAACTGCAATCCCAGCTGCTCAGAGGCTGAGGCAAAAGGATTAAAAGTTTGAGGCCAGAAGTAGGCTGAGTAATTGAGTCCCTGTCTCAAAATAAAAAAATAATGAATAAAAAATGGGCTAATGTTGTAGCCCAGTAATAGAACACTTGCAAGGAATGTGCGAGGCCCTGGGTTCGACCCTCAAGTAAGTACTAGAAAAAAACACTCAATACATGTCTTTGAATGTATATAATAAATATATTTTATATAGTTTTCATTCATTCCTTATTAACAGATTTTGTTATAAATGTTAATAGGGGAGATGTCAGTGAAAAAGTATAAAGTTCTGGTTAGATACAAGGAACAAGTTTTGAGATTTATTGCACAGCACTATATTATACCGCATATTACATTATAGTTAACAGTAGCATATTGAATATTTTGAAGTTGCTATGATAGTAAATTTCAAATGTTCTCATCACAAAAATTGATAAGTATATGAAGTGTTAATTAACTTGGTTTAACCATTCTACATTGTATATGTATCACATTATATATCATAAATATAACAACTATAATTTGTCAATTAAAAATTAATAATAATTTTTTAAAAATTTAGCAAAGTTTTGTGTTCCCAATGTTTTTACACATAGATTATAAAGTTATGTTAATTGGTCACATTCTTTAATTCAATTATTGTTTTGTATAAGAACATATTTATTTTGGTGTTAAATGAATGAATTTGAGGATAAATGTAATTTGTCTAATTAAATTAGGCTTAATTAGGCTTAATCAGATGTTCATAAGTGAGGCTTGATTCAAGGACTAAATAATTGAATTATGGTGCTGGAGATGAAAATTGAATGTACCATAGACTGCCAAAATAACCAACAGATCCACCCTAGAAGATGTGCAACAAGATTGCTGCTTGGAAGCAAGGATGGCTAGACTGCATAGGTTGTCAGGAGAGACTGATTTCTGGAAAAAGGCATAATGTTTGGGAGAGTGGCAGGTCAATAAAAAAAGGAAGACCTTCAACTAGATGGATTGACACAGTGGCTGCAACAATGGGCTTAAATATAAAAAAGATCATAGGCATGGCGTAGTATTGGGTACTGTTTCATTTTGCTGTTTCTTTCTGATTGCAATAGGTCAGACTCTCCTCAACGGCACCTAACAATAACAGCAACAACAACAATAAGACTAGGATCCATCTTTTTGTTTTCTTCCTTCATTTGGGTAGCTTCCATTTTCAGATGGGCTTTGCTCTTTTGGTCTCATGAGGCTATTAATACCTCTTAGGGTTGTTTTTCCCAAGATAATATTCAGCAGTCAAGAAAGAAACTGAATCCCAGTACTACTAACTTAAATCATAAGATTAAAACTGATTAAAACAGAGTAAATCATTGGCCAACTTTGAAACCACCACAGCCATGAGTACAGATCACATCAGTAAGTTCCAAGTATGCAGAGCTCATTCTGGTGTTTGGTACAGTGGAGATGATTCCAGTTCCATCAAAAAATATATGGACCTCTTCCCTGTAGTAGAGGCTTGTGGGGAAATGGCTTCCAAGCCACACATTACATTTCCCATCCCATGCCTACCCTAACCTGTGAAAGTAGGTATAGTCCTACAGCCAGTTTTCATGAATGAAATGTGAAGGACCTAGGTATGTGCTCCTCTCAGTCTAAGACAGCCAAGAAACAAATATACCTTTTTCAATCTCCCTCTGTACATTTTCATCCTGGAAGACTTCAATGACATAAGGAATAGGACAGATAATCTGAATAGTGGTAGACTTGTTGAAATTAGTTTATTCTTGCACTTTTAAAAAAAAAGTAGGTCATGATAGCTTATGTATATCATTACCATAATGCATTTAACCTGTAGTGGCCTATGAGCTTTCCTACATACATATCCTAGCCTGATTTCACATAAAGGGATGAACTAAACCCAGGAATAAATTCAGAAGTTTTAGTTGTTTTCTATACACTTAGGTAAATGAACCATCAAAGAAAGTAATTGTATGTAGTCAGATTTCAACTGTTTTTTTTTCCTGTTGTTTGTTTACTTGGTGTGTGTGTGTGTGTGTGTGTGTGTGTGTGTGTTAGGTTTTTTTTTTTTTCTGGACACATGAACTCCTGGAAATTGATCAAGAATTCATCAAGTTTTATTGCAATGATTGCCTTTGGTCTTCTGATCATCCAGTTTTAACTTATTATGATTCTGAAAGTTCGATGATTCCTTTTATTGCCTACCTGTTTTACTATTTACTCAACTGACCATCTCCAGAATTATCTGAGTTAAATCCTTTGGTTGTCACTCTCACATTACCACACATTAAAATTACATCCACCTGGTTCATCACTGCTATCTGGCTTTCATTATTTTGGGGTTCTATCATCTTTTTCAGCATGTTGTTGTCGTTAGATGCCATGGAGTTAGTGTCCAACTCATAGCAACACCACATACAACAGGTGAAACACTATTGTTAGTGCTTCTCTGCTATTTATAGGGTTGTCAATGGGTGATTTCTTTTGAGGAGGGAGTGGGTTGTTGGTTCCTTCTCCCAAGCCTGCAGCACCTTGTGTTCCCAGGCGGTCTCTCATCCAAGTACTAACCAGGCCCAACCCTGCTTAGCTTCTGAGAGCTGACAGGATCAGATTCAGTGGTACAGTTGCAGGCATTTTTCAGCATATCTATATAATAGCCTTTCTGTCAGCCATTCTGACCTATTGAACAGAACCAAATCCTGATGCTGTTCTCACCAATGCATTCCTTAGAGACCTGGTAACTCGTATATCCCCTAGGTCTTCCTTTGTTATATTATTCTACAATAAGTCTTGTAGCCTTCCATAGTAGATCCAGCCCAGTCTGACCACTATTTGGAACTTTTTAACCCCTTTCCTTCTTAACTAACTTGCTTGGCAGGTATGGCATTTTGGCCTTACTTACCATGGACCATTGATTTCTAGGAACCATTCTTACAGCAATTGGTACCATCTCCTGGAAATCTGGTCGAGGATCAAATCTTGTGTCTCAGAAAAATGGTTATAAAACAATAAATTCTTCCTCATGTCCTGGCCCCCTTGAACAAACAAGCTTGCTCTTTTAAATTTTGATATATATTTGAGATGTTTGTATTCATGTGCACTAGAAAATCTGGATATATAATTTGGCCAACTTGTAAGATCCTTTCCACCCTTTGAGATTAAGATAATGTTGGAACTTGTGAAATGCATCTATCTTTATATTATCTGAAAAAAAAGTAATGTTTGGGTTGATTTTCCTTAAATATTTGTATAATTCAAAATTTAAAAGCCATGTTGGCCTAGAATAATCTGTGTGAAAAGAATTACAATATAAATTAAATTTATTTTAGTTGTTATTAGAATGTTAAGATTGTCTTTTTGTGTAAGTTTTCACAAATTGTGGTTTTCAAGAAATATATCTATTGGCTCCGGGCGCGGTGGTGCACACCTGTAATCCCAGCGGCTCGGGAGGTGGAGGCGGGAGGATCCCAAGTTTGAGACCAGAGACAGTCTTCTGCGTAATTTAGGGAGACCCTGTCTCAAAAAGTAAAAAAAAAAAAGGGCTGGGGGTGCAGCTCAGTGGTCCAGCTCTTGCAGAGCATGCAGGCGCAAGGCCCTGGGTTCAACCCCCAGTACCGAAAAGAAAGAAAGAAAGAAAGAAAGAAAGAAAGAAAGAAAGAAGTCTGTTTAATCTAAATTACCAAATTATACCATAAAATATAAGGTGTTTATAATATCCTTCTATTAGTCTTTTCAGTCTCTGTAAAATCTGTAGTGACATCCTATCTTTATTAATGGTATTACTAATTTATATACTCTCTCTAGTTTTCTAAGACTTCCAATGTTTCATTGATTTTGTTAAACTTTAAAGGAATTGAATTTTGGCTTTGATATTTTCCATATTGTCTATTTGTTCTCTGTTTCACTAGTTTCTGTTTTTATCTTTCCTATTCACTTCCATTCACTGTTTTTGGGTCTGATTTGTTTCTCTTTTCTTAGAATTAGGAAGTAAAAATTGTTTCACTAATTTTTTAATATAGGAATTTAAGGCTAATTAAAGCTAAGTACTACTGTAGTAGCAAAAATCTGGGCCACGCTGACCTGATAAAAATACTGCATAACAATATTCTTTTATCTTTGATAATGATTATGTGCTGAATTTACTTGATACAGTTAGTCAATGGACAAATTTTGAAAGCACATGAGGGCACAAAGATAGCCAAAAGGATATTTGTATGAAAATAACGCTATTCTCTTGTATGGTGTAGATACGCTATACAAGCTTTGATATATTTTCCTTAGCTCAGAGTAAACAATATTTTCTCATTTCCATTGTTATTTTTTCTTTAGACATTTATTCTGTTCCATTGTATTGCTTAATTTCCAAATAGTTCAGGGTTTTCTAATTTTCTTTTCATCTTTGATTTCTGACTTATTTTCTCTCTGGAAGTGTAACAGATAATGATTTCAGTGCTTTGAAATCTGGCTCAGTCATTCAGCCCAACCCCACACTGTAATTAGTGAATACATCAAAATGGCAAAGTGGCAGAGAATGTTATGACATCTGCAATATAGTTTCTTTTATTTAAGATCTTTTATACTCAAATTCTGGCTACTTCAGATACTCTGTGATACTTCCAGACAAGTAGGGTGTTAGTCACATAAAAAGCTGTTCCTGATAGCCAAAACTGTTTTTTTTTTTTTAGGCTTTTTAAAAATATATAGAATATTTTTAGATACATTTTGAGGGTGTATTCTTTTTGGAAGGATTTGGAAGGATTTTAATTAGCTTCTTTCATGTAATATATATATATATATATATATATATATATATATATATATATATATATATATATATATAGTTTCTAGTTAGCTTCTCAAGTTAGAATTACCCCCACTAAGGAGGTGGTATGGATTTGAAATCCAAATCCACAAAAATGCAACTTTTTAAAAAATTGGATAGATTTTTTTGTGTTTGATTTCAGGAAATCTATAGTTCCTCAATTGTCCTGCCTTTCTATGACATTCTCAATTCTTAATATCCATTTTACCTGCCTTTTCTCTATTCTCCTAAAGTAAACATCCATGTTCTAGGATCATGGTAATCTAAGACTATGTCTGCATTAGCATCCTCCTCTGTAGTGACCTTGTGATTTTTTTGTTTTGTTTTGTTTTCCAAGTTGTAACCACTCACCATTGCCGATCATCTTGGTCAGTGCAAAGTCAGTAATTATAACCAGGAGATTTAAAAAAAAAAATAGTGAATGAAATTGTATTACTTGCAGTAAGTGAGGAGAACAGTGGGGATAATTGCCAAAGCAGAGTCTGCCAAAGCAAACGCAACAAGGGAACTTTACTGAGGGAACCTTATAGATATTTATGGAGAAAAGAATTTGTCTTCACACGTGGAGGAAGGTACATTCATTCCTCAGCATGCGCAGTTCAATATCTTGCTTCTTCATATTTACCATGTTAAAAAATTGTGGCAGGAATGCCTTTGGGAAGAGTATTTGGCATTTTAAGAAGCAAAATTACTTCTAGGTCACCTAAAAGGAATATGGGAAAATGATTTGGCAATTTTCACTTTGTCTTTGTTAGTTTCTCTGATAGGCCTTATCTTACACAAAAACAACGGTAGAGGCTAGCTTATAGTCTTTCAAAAGGGAAGCAGTGCTTTTCTGTAGGCAAGGGTGGTAGTTCTTCAAGGTACCTACATGGAAGCTAAAAAGTTTCATCTGTCCTTCCTATTGGTGGCCTGTTGAAGAAATCCTTTAACCTGAATTTTGTGTCATCTTGAGTTATGTTTCATTTCTCCGTTTATCTCAGAATATGTTTATAAACTCAACAAACTTTTCTGAAAAACACGTCAACAGATAATCCAAGACCAATATCTAATACCAGTTCCTCAGCCTTCTTAAAGTTGTCCAAGTCCATCCCTGCAATGTTTCACTAACTTTGAGAATCAAAGCTCAAATCTACTTTCTTTTCTCTTATAGGCATAATATTCCGTTTGGTTTTCCCCAGTTTCCAGTGGCAAAAAGTCTGTATCAATGGCTCCTAAAGATTTTTAGTATTTCTGGTGCTTATAACCAAATCTTCTGTGACTCATCTCAGCCAGAGTAGCAGGGCAATGGCATTAACTTACAAAATTGTATTAGACAACCACTTATTTCTCCACCCAGCAAGTTTCCCCAATTCTTAAAAATCAGAGTATTTATAAATGTTGAATAAATTTGATCTCTAGCTCACAATTTCATGGGGAATATTTTTTGAAAATTGATTTTTCTCATTTTAGAGAAAGTATATAGTCCTGCCTAAATCTATTTTTCTGGTAAGGCCGTAACAGTTTTCTCTTCCAAACATTATGATTCTGATCACAAAGCCATCTCTGCTGAGTGCCTCTGACTTGCAAGTGTGTTCCAACACCCATCATGGTTTGAATGGTTGAGCCGTTTTCCTTTGTATAAAAGTCTGGCTGTCATGAAAAAAAAAAGTATGATATTTGCTGCTTTAGGATAAGAATTTAAACAGTCAGTGCCACTAGTCTTTCTACAGTTCTCAGGAATAAAAAATTAAAAGACAAGCCATTTTGAAAGGATTCACTTTTTCAAAGAGTCACAAAATTCCTCTCAGTATTCTCAGGAAAATTCATTACAATCATATTTTTATTATTCTTTTCATGGGTATTACAACTCTTTCCCAAACATCTCATTTTTTGCAAGCTCCCAAACTCTTACATCCAAATGACCTCCTACCATCGCTCTTTCCCAACTTATCTTCTGAATATATTTTATTATCTTTAGGGAGTATTCCTTTGCTGGTATACACTATAAGTTAAACTAGAATCACTGACATCGATTTATTTTTACTGGTAACGGTGATCTGCTCAAGAAAAAAAAAAAAAAAAAGAGGCTTGTCAAGTGAAAACCAATGCTATTTTGACTTGTTTGGAAGTATAAGAAAGGCTAGAGAATTACCAAATAATAATCTATCATATCACACAAAGTTACACATACACAAACACACATACTTATTTGGTCTTTAAACTTTGATTCACAACTTTCTTCAACCCAATATTTTAATATGGTATAGAGGATGCCTTCAGTTAAATATTAACTGGAAAAATTGTTTTTCTACTTTTGTACTACTTCTTATATATTTACTAATCAATATTTTGCTGTGATGATTAGTATCAACTGGCAACTTGACTGAATTGAAAAATGCCTAGGAAAGTAATCAAACACACTTCTCAGTGTGTCTGCCAGGGTGTTTCCACAGAGTAATAAGTAAAGGAAGAAAACTCACCCTAAATGTGGCCTATGCCGTCCATTAGGCTGGAGGCCTAGATGCAATAAAAGGGAGAAAATAATGAAGCCCTTTTCCCCAACACACAAAATTCCTTGTTACCATGAGGTTAATAGTTTATTCTATTACCACACCCTTCTGGAATGATGTTTTGCTTCAACACAGGTCCACAGCAGTGTAACCAATCAATAATGGACTGAAAAAGTTACTAGTCAGTTGACTGGGGTCTTTTTTCTCTGCCTAGATAGAAACTGTGGGTAGGTGAAGACAAGCTCTTCCAGAGCTAGTGCTTGGGAATTTTCATAATTCTCAACTTCTAGCAGCAGTGAGAAGCAGCAATAGACAGCTTCAATGAGCAGCAGGTTGTATCCTCTAGTGGTATGGTTCTCATGCATGCCTTAGGTACTCGGTCCCTTATCCCAATAGTGACAACTGTTACAATTCTTGGGCAGGCCTAAGGTGTCAGGATTCCCCAGCCCTTGATAGTGGCTAGTGTTACTGCCACCTCTAGGGTAGTGGCTGCCACCACTTTTGTCGCTGCTGTAACCTCCACTGCTACCACCTTTGTTGCTGCTGCCTGTGATGCTGCTACCACTGCTGTCATTGTCTTTGTGTTACCAATTCAGTCCACTAATGATGTAGACCAATAGTAGGCAAGAAAAGATCACTTGGGAGAAACTTTTTATTGGGCCTAATGTTGAAGCACAAGAGGGTTTTTCTCAACTGGCTTACAAAATGAACCAAATAGCCTTCTTATATAGCCAGAAAAGGGATGTTTGCAGCAAACACAATAGACCTTCATGCAAATAAAAGGTTGCGTTCACACCAATCATGACACTGTACCTCCTACAGAAGTCACAGAAGTTCTTTGGCTGGACAACCAGAGGAAGTGTGCCCTCTCTGGCCTGTGCAGAAATAGTTACAGGGTTATCTAGAGTTGACCAAAACTGCAAAGTTTGTTGCAATCTGCTTAAAATAGAAATGGCTAGGACTGTACCTTCAGGAGCCAGACCTTCACTTCAGCAGCAAAGAATTGTAGTTGTGTGGCTTCTCCCAAAGTCTCCATGGAGTGTTTAAAGGAGGCTGTGCAGTCATAAGGGAAATCTGACTGGCTGTTTGGATCTTAGTCCTTCAATCAATGCAGCCAGGGCACTAGCCAGGATCTAATGAGAGAGTCATGACTTCCCCAATCCCCAACATCTTTATTTATGTATAGGAAAAATAAACATCAGAATGAGGGCTTAAAGTAAGGACTTACCATTAACATTATTCTTTTCTTTTCTTTCTTTCTTTCTTTCTTTCTTTTTTTTTTTTTTTTTTTTTTTTTTTTTTTTTTTTTTTTTTTTTTTTTTTTTTTTTTTTTTTTTTTTTTTTTTTTTTTTTTTTTTTGCCGTACTGGGGCATTAGCCCAGGGCCTCATGCTTGCATGCCTTGCAAGTACTGTACCACTGAGCAGCACCTCTAGCCTATTTTTTATTAAATTTTTGAGACAAAGTTTCTTTAAATTACACAGACTGCCTCTGGTCTAGAACTTTCGAGCCTCCTGCCTCTGTCTCCCAAGTAGCTGGGATTATAGGAGTGCACCACTGTATTCAGCAATCATAATTTTACTAGGGCTTAACAGTGCTATAACAATGTTTAACACCTGCCAGTGACCTGGGGAGAAGTTAATCCTTCTAATCTCAAAGCCCCTGAAACCATGAGCCAAAACAAAACTTTCCTGTCTTTAAGTTGTTTCATCCTTTTGTCATAGTGACGGAAAGTCTAATATATTTGCTTGCAAGAACCATCTTTAATAAAAATTCTTAGATAATTTATTGATCACCAAGTTATTACAAATATATCATCAATATAAATTTAAAAACAAAACCAAATAATGGTTCAAAGCATCACTGTCTGATCCTTGATCCAGCTATGATTAAT
>VMDO01036166.1:0-15357 GCA_007922755.1 Pedetes capensis
GCCAAAAGAACCAACAGATCTGTCCTAGAAGAGGTACAACCAGAGTGCTCCTTGGAAGCAAAAATGGCCAAACTGCATCTTACATATTTCGGACATGTAGTCAGGAGAGAACAATCCCTGGAGAAGGACATCATGTTTGGAAGAGTGGCAGGTCAACGGAAAAGAGGAAAACCCTCCACCAGATGGATTAACACAGTGTGTGCAACAATGGGCTTAAACATAAATAAGATTGTTTGCCTGGCACAGAATCGGCAAGTGTTTCGATCTGCTGTACATAGGGTCGCTATGAGTCGGACTCGACTCGACGGCACCTAACAACAACAACAATGTTGTGTTGTTGGTTGGTGCCATGGAGTCAATGTCCCACTCATAGTGACCCTGTGTACAACAGATGAAACACTATTGTCCTGCTTCTCTGCTATTCATAGGATTTTCAGTGGTGGATTATTTTTTGGGAGTGGGTTGTCGGGTCCTTCTTCAAACCCTACAGTATCTGGTGCTCCCAGGTAGTCTCCCATCCAAGTACTAACCAGGCCTGACCCTGCTTAGCTTCTGAGAATTGATGGGATTGGTCACCACAGTGCTATGGCTGCAGGCATTTTGACTATAGCAAGTTTTAAAATTAATTGTCAGTTATCTATTTCCATAAACTGACAGAGGGGTATTTTGCATTTTGGCTAAAGAATGAGTGAGAAACTTGGCAACCAGAGTGGGAACCTAGGTAAAACACAAGACTAGCATGAGAAAACTGTCATAAAATATTAACTCAACACCCTAGCTCCATTTCTCTTCACATACATGTTGAATTTTGATGTCATAATTTTCATCTTCACACATTGTCTACTGTCTATGTTTGAATATAAATTTTCCCCCAAACCTCATAATCTTTAAGGTTCATTGGCTATTGATGATGTTTATGAAGGTAATGGAACTGTGGAAGTGATGTCATTGGGGCAAGCCCTTGTAGATTCTCTCCAATCCTCCAAACCCTAGATTCTGGTCTCTCTCTGGTCTGGTGTATTATGCTGTAAGGTTGTCTGATACAGGCCCTGCCAAGACTACCACCATCTCTGCCCTGCTGCCCTATGGAATAATCTACTAACTGTCAGCTCCCAAAAACTTCTTCCCTATTTCAGGGAAAAAAAATTTCTTCCCTTGTTCCCTTCTTCTAACTTGTTTCAGTTAGATTTTCAGCTTACTAATATGCCTATTATTAGAATCATTGCCAATACTTCTGTCTCTTAGCTTTCATAATAAAGATATAAAATGTTCACCATCGTTACCACATTGGAATATTCTAAATTCATCTGGATAGTTACTTTTACTAATGCATTGTATACCATCACTTTTTTTGTCATATGTTAGTGTCCTTTCTTTTTGGCTTGAAGAACTTCCTTTAACATTTCTTGCAGGACAGGTCTTGTGATGAATTCCCTCTGCTTTTGTTTGCCTAAGAAGTCTTTGTTTCTCCTTCATTTCTGAAAGATACCTTTGCTTCTTCATTGACAGTTTATTTCTTTCCTCTGGTATTCTGAATACATCATACTCTTGTCTGTTGGCCTTCAATGTCTTTGCTGAGAAGTTTGGTGTCTGATATATTGGGCAAACTTTGTATGTAATTCTCCTCTCATCGCTTCCTTCTCTTTCACCTTTGAGCATTTGAGTGTATTATGCTAAGGAACACTGTCTGGTCTGGATCTGATGGTGATCTTTGACCTCCTCATATCTGGACATTTATATCTTTCTCAGATTTGAAAAGTTTTCTCCTATCATTTTCTTTGATAGACTTTCTATCCGGTTCATTCATATTTAGCTTTGATAAGTGTTATCAAGAATCTTACAAGGGAAAAATCTCACTTGGCATCACAATTTTTTTACACTTGAAATATATACGCCAACACATGCAGAGCTCCACTTTGCAGAATATTTTGACACAATCAGTTTACTTCTTCTCCAGATAAGCTCAGATAATCAACCCAATTTCTGGCTCATCTTTGGAACTCTTTTTCCATCCATGCTCTCATTCTTCTAACAGGTCAACCAGTGGGTTACCATGGTACCTTCTGCTGACTGGTTCCAATTATTTGATATCTTGAGAGTATGGATTTATTGTCTATATAGTAAAAAAAATCACAAGGCTATTCATTAGGCTATCAATCCTTCTAGAGTTTCAGTGCTTATTCAGTGCAAATTAAGAATAAATTGAAGAATCAGTTATATTCATATGGATGGGTTCATGACTTATTTGTGTCTTCTGTGAATAATTCTAGGAGGCAAACATATACATGAAATTCAGTCAGAGAAATAATGGATCTTAGTCATAGCCTGCAGCTGTAGCCCTGTGGCATCCGATCCCATCAGATCTCGGAAGCTAAGCTGGGTCGGGCCTGGTTAGTACCCGGATGGGAGACCACCTGGGAATACCAGAAGCTGTAGGCTTGGGAGAAGGACCTGGCAACCCCCTCCCAAAAATCAGTCTGCCATTGAAAACCCTATGAACAGCAGAGAAGCACTGACAATAATGTTTCTCCTGTTGTACAGAGGGTTGCTCTGAGTAGGATACCGACTCGACGGCACCTAACAACAACAACAAGAAATCATAGATAAGAGGAAAACTAGCTCAAAGTTCATTTTTTTCTTTTTTCTGTCTTCTTTTCTTTCTTTTTTCTTTCTTTTTTCCTTTTTTCTTTCTTTCTTTTTTCTTTCTTTTTTCTTTCTTCTTTTCTTTCTTTTTTCTTTCTTTTTTCCTTTTTTCTTTCTTTCTTTTTTTTTTTCTTTTTTTTTTTTGCGGTACTGGGGGTTGATCCCAGGGCCTTGCGCTTGCATGCTTTGCAAGTGTTAGACCACTGAGGTGCAGCCCCACAACAATTTTTTTTTAATTTTTTTTTTTCCCCGGTACTGGGGATTGAATCCAGGGCTTTGTGCTTGCGTGCTTTGCAAGTGCTGGACCACTGAGCTGCACCCCCAGCCTATTTTTGTTTAATTTTTTGAGACAGGGTCTTGCCAAATTAAGAAGACTGCCTGCTTTTGGTCGCAAAGGAGGTCTTGCGATCCTCTTGCCTCCCCCTCCCAAACTGCTGGGATTACAGGTGTGCGCCACGGCGCCCGACTCAAAATTCATTTCTAAATACTGTAGACTAGGAAGAATTTTCATAGAAATAAGGAATTATACACCAATACTCTTCAATTATGTGAATTATTAATAACTATGTTAATGTCACGTACTGTTGAAACCACAAGGAAGTTGACAGCAGATTTTTCGTCATCAAGAAGATGCAGTCAAATATTGGTAGTGACTGATCCCTCTACCAGGATTTCCTGCTGCACTGCCGCTGTATGAACAGTAAGAAGGGGAGATGTGTCTGGGTTACTGGTCTTTCTCCTTGAGTATGTTAGCCTCACTCAAAGGAATTTAGGTTTTAAATGATCCACAGGTGAGTGTGTTGGATGTCAAAGTTCTAATGCTGGCATTTGTTTTGCCTGTTAAGATCTATAAGGAAAAAAATATATATTGAGTATGACCAAGCTCTAACTTTTCTTAATAACTTACAGGAAGGAAACTGTTCAGTCTCTGTAGCTGAGGAAATCGAAAGCTATGAGCATTAGAGGGTGGAGTCCACTCTCTGACTCATTCTGCCTTCAGAAGGCAGCTCACAGTGAGACAGCCCTCACTGCCCAAGGTATTAAGTGGCTCTAAACAGTGCCATTTTTTTTTTTCTGTTATCTTCAGAAACACTTCATTTTCTTTGCCTTTCAGGAGATTATTACATCCCTCTGTTCAGTTTCTGAGAGCTTTGGTGTTTTATCTTCCTGCTCAAACAAAACAAAGCCTACTTCCTGGATTACTGAAAGTCTCAGGATCTAGACATTGCTGAAGAAATTTCTAGAGAGGTGAGTCCTGCTGGTGTTTTCTCCAGAGAAAATCAGATAAAGCCTTGAAACGCACAAGACTGCAGGGGAATCACTGTTGGTTCTTCCTGGTGGTGGGTGAGGGGAGGAGAACTGGTATCAGTTGGACCCAGACTAGTGAAAACTGTAGGAGCTTGATCCTGGTGGTTGATTAAGGAAGGCAGCAGACATCTCTATTCCTCCACCACCAGGGCCTGAGCAAGAGAAAATGTCTTTGACTATTGCAGACTGTAAAATAGATTTTCTAAGTATGAATCCGAACAAGCTGGTATTTAGAATAGGGCCATAATTATCTTGGCTGGAGAGTGCATAGGAAAGCTGGTGACTGTGGTAAAGATAAAAGATAAGATAATAACATGAAAAAATTATCATAAAATAAAGTTAAGTAAAAATAATATCTCAACAGAAAATTGTATATCAAATTATCCCACTTTTAAAACACAGTTTCATAAAGTTATCCAAATACATACTATCACTATTTCATAAATATGTTTAGCTTTTTTCCTTAGCTTCCCTGTGCACCAGATGTTAGAGATATTATCTCAGACATATATCTCTCTGCTTTATTTCATATCAAAGGTGAACTTCTATGGTGCGAGTTCTTAGGAAAGTTGTTGTTGTTGTTGTTTTAGGTGCCATGGAGTTGGGTATGACTTGTAGTGACCCTTATAGGATTTTCAATGGCTGATTGTTTAGGGATTGCTTCTGGAATGGATTTCTACTTCCTTCTGTCCTTCTGCCTTTGTGGTGCTGGGAATGGAACCTGGGTCCTCAGAGAGTACAGAGCAGCACTCTATCAACTGAGTTAAACTCCAGCCCTAGGAAAGCAGTAGTTGAAATCAATTAAGTTTGTAACTACAATTTGGAATACATTATCTTTTTGTAGAGCCTAGTTCATAAATATTTCCTGTGTTTCAGAGAGGAATGTATAGCTTTTTCATGTTGATTTCATAATTCTCCAAATGCTAGATGAAAAATTTTATTTAAGCTTATTAAAAATATTAGTCCTTTTTTATTTTTTTTCTAGTTTCTTCTTACTTTTTTCAGTGATTGGGATATACTAAAATCTCAAACTACAGTCATGATTTGCCAATTTGTATAGTTGTCTAAATTTCTATTACTAATTTTATATATTTGAATACAGTCAGAGAAGGGATAAATACACTACGTACTGCTGCTACTCATAGGAAGAAACATGGATATAACAAATAATATCTATTATTATTAGGTAAATACATAATTACAATGGTTTCATTTTTCTTGAGCATAAGCATATATCTTTTATAATTAAGTAGTAAAATATCAGTTCTTATCAGAGACTTGTTAGGTCTATTTATAACTACATTAATAGAGATATACTGTTTTTGTTATATAATTGCATCATCAAACTTTTCCAAATTTTTAAAACCTACTAATGGCCTTTTGTCAACAATAGGTATAACGATTCTTTAATTCACTTTTTAAAACTATTCTGTCTCTCTACTTTTTATTTTACCAACAATTTTTATTTTTTTAATTTGTACATCTTTATTGGGTACATTATGGTAATTCAATAATATATAGAATGTGTATTAGTCAAATGAGGGTAGTAAGCATTTTTATCTCTTCAACCATTAATCATTTTCTGTCTGAGGAATTTCATACTTTTCTAATCATTTTGAAATGTATTATGGATTGTTTTACCCAATAGTTACTCTACTGTGGTAAGGAAGAATCAGAAGTGATTCTTCTTTTGGGGTTGTTGTTGTTGTTGTTAGGTGCCGTCGAGTCGGTATCTGACTCATAGCGACCCTCTGTTCAACAGGGGAAACACTATTGTCAGTGCTTTTCTGCTGTTCATAGGGTTTTCAATGGCAGGTTGATTTTTGGGAGGCGGTTGCCAGGTCCTTCTCCCAAGCCTACAGCTTCTGGTGTTCCCTGGCGGTCTCCCATCCAGGTACTAACCAGGCCCGACCCTGCTTAGCTTCCGAGATCTGACGGGATCAGATGCCAAAGGGCTACCACTGCAGGCATCTTTTGGGGTACCCCTTATTAAATCTCTTTCTGTTGCCCCTACACTTTGCCCTTCTCCATCTCTCATGACCACTATTACATCTCATTCTTCTACAAGGTTGACTTATTGTTTTGTACAAATGAGAGAAAACATGGCAATTATATTTGTGTGTCTGGTTTGTTTCACATAATATAATATAATGCCCTCCAGTTCTACCCATGTTGCTGCAGATGACAAGATTTCATTATTTTTTATAGCCAAATAGTATTCCATTATATTTTCTTTATCCATCTACTGAAGGGCATGTAGATTGTTTCCACATTTGGAATTCTATATTTATTGTAAAATAGTAAGACAGTAAACTTGAGAATGCAAGTGTGTTTTTTGGGGAGAGGGGTAAGGTTGAACCCAGGGCCTCGCACTTGCATTGTTTGTAAATGCTATACCACTGAGCTGCATACCCAGTTTTTTGTTGTTGTTGTTGTTGTTGTTGTTGTTTTTACTTTTTTGAGACAGGGTCTCACTAACTTGCACAGACTCACAGACTACCTCTGGTCTTGAACTTGCAATCCTCCTGCCTCCCCAGCTGCTGAGTTTACAGGCATGAGCCATCACACCCTGCGAGAAAGGAAGTATGTTTTGGTATAAATATTTCATTTCTTTTGGTTGTATACCCAGTAATGGAATTACTGGATTATATCCTTGTTCTGGCACTACAGCCAGAACATCATGGCATCTAATCCCATCTGATCTCAGAAGCTAATCAGGGTAGGGCCTAGTTAGTATTTGGATGGGAGACCACCTAGGAACACCAGATGTTGAAGGCTTGGTAGAAGAACCCAGCAGCGCACTCCCAAAAAACAATCAACCATTGAAAATCCTATGAATAGAAGAGAAGTGCTGACATAATGTCAGGCATGGCACAGTGTTGAGTAGTACCTCATTTGTTGTGTATAAGGTCCCTATGAGTCAGACTCAACTGGAGGCCACCTACTAACAACAACAACATGGTAGTTTTACTTTTAGTTACTTTGAGAAATCTCCATACTGTTTTCTGTAATGGTTGTACTAATTTACTTTTCTAACCAACAGTATTTAAGAGTTCCATTTTTTCTGCATTGTCTCTAGCATTTGTTATTTCATATCTTTTTGAAGATAGCCATTCTAACTGCGGTGAGATGATATCTTATTGTGGCTTTGATTTAACTTTCTCTGGTGATTAATGAAATTCAGTGTTTTTACATGCATTTGTTGGCCAATCTTCTGTCTTCTTTTTAGAAATGTTTAGTTCTTTATTCTACTTTTAAATTGGATTGATTGAGGGGGATTGTTTGTTGGTTTTGTTTTATTTTGTTTCAGGTTCAGCTTTTCAAATTCCTTATACACTCAGGATATTGATCCCATGTCAGATGTACCATTTACAAATATCTTTTCTTATTCTGTACATTGTCTCTTAATTCTCTTGATTGTTTCCTTTGCTGTGCAAAAGTGTCTTAGTGTGATATAAACTCATTTGTCTATTTTTCTTATTGCCTATGTTTTGATGTTGATGATGTTAGGTGCTGTCGAGTTGGTATCCAACTCATAGCGACCCTCATAGGATTTTCAATGGCTGACTGTTTCAGGATTGCCTTGGGAGTGGATTGCCAGGTCCTTCTCCCATTTTTGCAGTGCTGGGAATTGAACTCTGGACCTCAGAGACTGCAGCGCAGTACTTTACCAACTAAGCTAAATTCCAGCCCACTAAAATGGCTCAAAGCAAAACCTAGAGGGAGTAGAGTTGTTGTTAGGTGCTGTGAGTCATGTCCGACTCATAACGGTCCTCATAGGGTTTTCAATGGCAGATTGTTTCGGGATTGCCTTGGGAGTGGGTTGCTGTATCCTTCTCCCATTTTTGTGGTGCTGGGAATCAAACTTGGGACCTCAGAGACTGCAGAGCAGCACTCTACCAACTGAGCTAAATCCCAGCCCACCTATGCTTTAGGGGTCGTATTTTTTAAACGTTGCCTCTACTAATATCTCAAAGTATTTCCCCTGTGTTTTCTTATAGTAATTTCACATTTTCAGCTGTAAAACTTAGGTCTTTGATTCATTTTCAGTTGATTTTTGTCAAGAATAAGGAACCCAACTTCATTCTTTTGTGTATCCATAATCCATTTTGCAATCATGATTTGTTGAAGGGATTGTCTTTTTTCCATTGTTAATTATTGTCCTCTTTTCAAAAATCAGCTGGCTGTGTGACTATGGATTAATTTCTAAGTTCCCTATTCTGTTCCCTTGATCTATGTGTCTATTTTCATGCTGGCACCATGCTGTTTTCTTCAAACTAGAATATAGCATAATGACAGAAATAGAATAAAGCACCACAGACCTCCATTTGCTGATGTGGCATGGCTCAAAAATGAGAAGGGAAATTGTAAACATTTATTAATAATTGGAATGTGGAATGTGCATAGTAGGAAACTAGGAAAATTAGAAATCATCGAAAAGAAAATGGAATGCATAAACATTGACATTCTGGGAATCAGTGAGCTAAAATGGACTGGCATGGGCCATTTTGAAACTGATAATCATATGATTTACTCTTCTGGGAATGACAAATTAAAGAGAAATGAGGTTCTGTTCATCATCAAAAAAGACATCTCAAGATCTGTCCTGAAGTAAAATGTTGTCAGTGATAGTACAATATCCATACACTTATAAGGAAGGTCAGTTAATATGACTATTATTCAAATATATGGACCCACCACCAAATCCACAAGTGAGTATAGGGAAGATTTTTACCAGCTCTTGCAATCTGAAATAGATTAAGTTTGCAACCAGGATGTACTGACAATTACTGGTTACTGGAATGAAATAGTTGGAAACGAAGAAAACTCAGTAGTTGAAAAATATGGCTTTGGAGACAAAAGTGATGCTGGAGTTCACATGATAGAATTTTGTCAAACCAACAACCTTTCCATTGTAAATACATCTTTTTCACCAGTGTAAACAGTGATGGTTGTTGTTGTTAGGTGCCGTCGAGTCATGTCCGACTCATAGCAACCCTCATAGGGTTTTCAATGGCAGATTGTTTCGGGATTGCCTTGGGAGTGGGTTGCCACATCCTTCTCCCATTTTTACGCTGCTGGCAATTGAACTCAGGACCTCAGAGAGTGCTGAGCAGTGCTCTACCAACTGAGCTAAATCCCAGATCAAACAGTGATTGTTGTTGTTGTTGTTGTTGTTAGGTACCGTCGAGTCAGTATCCAACTCATAGCAACCCTCATAGGGTTTTCAATGGCTGACTGTTTCGGGATTGCTTTGGGAGTGGATTTCCAGGCCCTTCTCCCATTTTTGCGGTACTGGGAATTGAACTCGGGACCTCAGCGACTGCAGCGCAGCACTCTACCCACTGAGCCAAATCCCAGCAAACAGTGACTATGTACATGAAATTCACTGGATGGACCATACAGAAACCAAATTGACTACATTTGTGGAAAGAGATGATGAAAAAGCTCAATATCAAATGTCAGAACAAGACTAGGTGCTGACTGTGGATCAGACTGAAACTGAAGAAAATTAGAAGTATAGGAGAGCCAAGATATACTCAAGGTCATATCTTACCTGAATTCAAAGACCACCTCAAGAACAGGTTTGATGCATTAGACACTAATGATTGAAGACCAGATGAGTTGTGGCATGACATCAAAGACATCATTCATGAGGAAAGCAAAGGGTTACTAAAAAGACAAGGAAAAAAAAAAAAGAAAAGATCAAATTTTATGTCAAAAGAGACTAAAACTTGCCCTTGAATATCAAGCAGCTAATGTAAAAGGAAGACATGATGTAGTTAAGGAACTAAACAGAAGATTTCCAAAGGCAGCTCTAGAAGACAAAAATATTTTAATGATCTTCAAAGAACTGGAGATAGGAAACCAAAGGGAAAGAACAAGCTCTGTTTTTCTCAAGCTTAAGAAATTGAAGAAAATCTTCAAGCCTCGAGTGGTAATAGTGGAGGATTCTACAGAGAAAACATTACACAATATTGTTGTTGTTGTTAGGTGTCATTGGGTTGGTATCCAATTCACAGTGACCCTATGTACAATAGGTGAAACAATATTATTACTGATTCTCTGCTATTCATGGGGTTTTCAATGGCTGATTGGGTTTTGGGAGTGGGTTGCCAGGGCTTTCTCCCAAGCCTATAGCACCTGGTGTTCCCAGACAGTCTCCCATCCAAGTACTAACCAGGCCTGACAGTGCTTAGCTTCCAAGATCTGATGGGAAGGGAAGCCACAGTGGTAACACTGCAGTCATTAAATGATGTAGGAAACATCAAAAGAAAATGGATGGGATAAAGAGTCATTACACCAAAAATAATTGGTGGATGACCAACCATTTCAAGTGGTTGCATATGATCAGGAACCAATGGTACTGAAGTAGAAGCTGCCCTGAAGGAATTAGTGAAATATGTTTTGAAGACAGTTATTATGATGACTCCAGCCTTGTTTGCTTTAATATTTAATGCATATTGAGCTAAATGGTATATTTGGATTATTCCTCCATATTTATTTCAAATTGCAATTAGGTTAAATAGTATATTTTGACTAGTCTTCTATCTTTATTTCAAATTATAACACTTATTTTAATCTCCCTTTTTCCTCTTTGTCACCATTTTTAAGTTCATACGTGTGTCTTTTCTTCATTTCACACTTTTACCCCACCAGATTAATCTGTTTCCTACTTTATCTCTCTTTGTTCAGAGATTTATTTATTTTTTTACACCTAGAATGATCTAATAAGGTTATTTTGTATTCTTACTTTTTGCAGTATTTTCTCTCATTTATTTTCTTGTTGGGTGGTATTCCCAAAATAGGATTTGGTAGGTTTCTGTTGTTGTTGTTGTTGTTTTCAATCTTCTGATTTTTAATTGTATTTGAGTTGCAGGGGCTTCCACTGTAGCCTTGGTAACAATGTGTGGGAAGTGAATGCTTGTGGAACAGCTTGGAAGTTCAGATGCACAGGATAGACATGCTCAAATATATAGTGTCTCTAGGATCTAGGGCATAAATTCTCCTATTGCAGCTGTTCCAGCGTCTTGGGAATAGACAGTCACAGAGAAGCCACAGAGCTGGGTTCCTGAGCTTGAGAATGTGCAGAATAACTAATGCTGTAGGGATTTGAGCACTTGCTGCTGCTGAGGCTCTGGCATCTACAATGCAAGTGCATACAGAATGGCTACAGAGCAAGGATCTAGATTGTGGGCATTCATATTGTTATAGCAACTCCCCTATTGAGATGACAAAGGCTGGGGATTATCTCAGTTGGTAGAGAGCTGCTCCACACTTCTAAGTACCCAGATTTGATTCCCAGCACTGCAAAAGTGGGAGAAGGATGTGGCATTTAACTCCCAGAAACAATCCTGAACCAATCAACCATTGAAAACCCTATTAGGGTCACTATGAGTGGACCTGAATCAACAGCACCTGACAACAACAACAACAACAACAACAACAACAACATTGAGATTATGTGATTTCTGTCTGAGTCAACTTATGTGCTGAATTACATTTGTTGTTGTTGTTGTTAGGTGCCGTTGAGTCGAGTCCGAATCATAGCGACCCTATGTACAGCAGATCGAAACACTTCCTGATTCTGTGCCAGGCAAACGATCTTATTTATGTTTAAGCCCATCGTTGCAGATACTGTGTCAATCCATCCGGTGGAGGGTTTTCCTCTTTTGCGTTGATCTGCCACTCTCCCAAACATGATGTCCTTCTCCAGGGATTGATCTCTCCTGACTACATGTCCGAAATATGTAAGATGCAGTCTGGCCATTCTTGCTTCCAAGTCGCACTCTGGTTGCACTTCTTCTAGGACAGATTTGTTGGTTCTTTTGGCAGTCCATGGTATATTCAATAGACATCTCCAGCACCACAATTCAAAAACATCAATTCTTTTTCTGTCTCTCTTGTTCAATGTCCAGCTTTCACAACCATATGATGCCACTGAAAATACTATGGCATGAGTCAGACGCACCTTTGTCTTCAATATGACATCTTTGCTTTTCAATACTCCAAAGAGATTTTTTGCCACAGCTTTTCCTAGAGCAATGCATCTTTTGATTTCTTGACTGCTGCTTCCACGGGTGTTGATTATAGAGCCAAGCAAAGCAAAATCTTGGACAACATCAATCTTTTCTCCATTTATTGTGAAGTTGAGTGCTGACCCAGTTGTAAGGATTTTTGTTTTGTTGATGTTTAGTGGTAACCCATATTGAAGGCTATGATCTTTGATCTTCATCAGTAAATGTTTTAAATCCTCTTCACTTTCAGCAAGCAGAGTTGTGTCATCTGCATAATGCAGGTTGTTAATGAGTCTTCCTCCAATCTTGATGCCTTGTTCTTCCTCATAAAGTCCAGCTTCTCGGATTATTTGCTCAGCGTATAAATTGAAGAGATAGGGTGAATGTATACAGCCCTGACACACACCTTTCTCAACTTTAAACCACTCAGTGTTTCCTTGTTCTATTTGAACAACTGCCTCCTGGTTCATGTACAGATTTCTCATGAGCACAATTAGGTGTTCTGGTATTCCCATTTTCCAAAGTGTTATCCACAATTTGTTATGATCCACACAATCAAATGCTTTTGCCTAGTCAATAAAACATAGATAGACATCTTTCTGTTATTCTCTGCTTTCAGCTAATATCCACCTGACATCAGCAATGATGTCCCTGTTTCCTTGACGTGTATATTGAACCAGACTTGCATGTGTGGAATGAAACCTAGTATGTCATGATGTATGATCTTTTCTTTGGTGTTTTTGTATTTGCTTGTTATAGGTCTGTTTAAATTATTTATATCCTCTTGATTTAATTTTGACAGGTAATATGTATTTTGAGGGGGAGTACAAGTTCTTAAAATAATCTCTGATGATTTACTCTATTTCACTGGTAATGTATTATAATGACCTCTTTTTCATCTCTAATTTTATTAATTTAGATCTTCTCTTTCATCCTTTTGATTATTTTGCCTAAAGCTTTTCCTATGTTATTTATTTTTTCAAAGAACCAGTTTTTCTTTTTCTAGATTCTTTGAAGTGTTGTTTTAGATTCCATTTCATTGATTTCTGCCCTGACCTTAATTATTTATTTACATCTTCTCTTTTGATATCTGATTTGTTATTAATGATGCCTTCAGATACGTCATCATATCATTTAGTTGGACTTTCTCTTATTTTTTTAATATGAGCATTCATAGCTATAAATTTCCTTCATTGAACTGCCTTCACTCTATCACAAAGATTCTGGTAGGTTGTAATTTTATTTTCATTTGATTCTAAGAATTTTTAAAATTTTTCCCTTGATCTCTTCAGTGACCCACTGATCATTCAAAAATGTGTTATCCAATCTCTATATATTGTAGTGTTTTGTTGTTTCTCTTGCTATTGGTTTCCAGTTTTATTTGGTTATGATCTGGCAGGGTGCAAGAAACAATTTCAATTTTCTTGTATATGTTAATACTTGTTTTCTGACTTAAAATATGCTGTTGTCCACATAGACATAGGCAAATTCTTTCTTAGCAAGACCCCTAAAGCCCAAAAAATAACACCAAGAATTGACAGGCAGGATTATATAAAATTAAAGTACTTTTGTACAGCAAAGGAAACAATTAATAAAGGGAGAGACAACAGAATGGGAGAAAATCTTTGCTTCCTACACATGTGACAGAAGATTAGTATGTAGGATATATAGTGAACTTAAGAAATTAAAAACCAAAATAAATAATCTAATAAATAAGAAGCCAATGTAACTAAGCAGAGTTCTCAAAAGAAGAAATATAGATGGCCAATAAACTTATGAAAAATGTTCAATATCATTAGCTATTGGGGAAATGCAAATCAAAACTTCACTGAGATTTCCTCTCACCCCAGTCAGGATGGCTAGCATCAACAAAACAAATAACAAATGCTGGTAAGTATGTAGGGGGGAAAAGGGACCCTATTACATTGCTTGTGGGACTGTAAAGTAGTACTGTCATTATGTAAATCAGCATAAATATTCCCTAGAAAAAACAAAAATAAAACTACCATATAATCTAGCTATACCACTCCTATAGACATATACCCAAAGGAAGACAAATCATCATATAACCCGGACACGTATACCTCCATGTTTATTGCAGCTCTCTTTAGAATTGCAAAGGTATGTAATCACTCCAGATGTTCATCAACAGATGATTGGATTTTTTTAATGTGGTATATTTACAGAATGGAATGTTATTCAGCAGAAAAAATGGAATTATATCATTTTCAGCAAAATGGATGGAACTGGAGATCATAATTTTAAGCAAAATAACTCAGACCCAAAAAGAAATACTGCATGTTCTTATTCTCACTTATATATGGGAACTAGATCTACTTAAAAATAGTACATACACAATTGAATATATCTAAGGTTAGAAATTACAAAGGAATTCATCATGAAGGAGAGGGGATAAGTGAAATAAAAAGAATGGGAAAATTGAGAGGGGGAGAATCAGCAATATATGGGAATAAAGAAGGAGAGAACAAGTGCAAAATACAGGTGGCAATTCTATGAAAATGCTATAATGAATCTCATTATTTTGTTTGCAATTTTTAAAAAATCATACCTCATAAATATGTACGAATGTTTACTTTTTAATCAATACATTTGTTAAATGTTTAAAGAGATGAAAGTGTCAACAATACTGATTTGATAATTGCACAGTTAACATACGAAATGGAATTCCACTCTGTTACCCATTACTATGTCCAATCAAAAAACTTGATAAAATATGATATTGTTTAACTCTAAGGTTTCTCTGTTGATTTTTTCTTTGGATGATCTGTCTATTGATGAAAGTGGGGCATTAAAGCAACCCATTATTATTGTAGCAGGATCTACCTGTTCGTTTATAGCCAATAGTTTTCATTTTATGAAATTAGGTGTGCCAGTGTTTGGTGCATTTACAATCATTGTATCTTTTTGTTGCTGACTATGCAAAGGCATTTGACCTTTTCATATACTATATTATATTCAGAGTTTAAGACATTATATTTATCCTCTGTAAGAGATTTCATGATTGGTTTCAAGCAAATTCTATTAGCATAATTGCATAATTTAGCAGGATATGTTTAAATATTTTTTATTAGAAATTTTTAATGTACATCATAATGTGGTTCATTTTGACATGCTTTTCATTGTGACAATTTTCATATATGCAATTTGATAAGCATTATTCATATAGGGTACCCCTTACCCTCCTCTATGTTTCCCCCCTCCCCCCTTCCCATCTAAGTTTCCCATCCAAGTCTTCTCTATCTTTTACTATGTAGTATTTTTCTATATGTCCTTGGGTTCCATTTCTGTTTAAGATAGAAACTTTTCCTGTAGTGGTCTTTGTTTCTATCTTGTTAGAACAATTACATGCGATTTCTAGTCCATTTAT
>VMDO01036167.1:0-15389 GCA_007922755.1 Pedetes capensis
AGGGTCCTAGTGTGCAAAGAAAACCATCACCCTATCAGATAAATAAGAGCCTCCTGCAGTATAACTCAAGTCTGATGACAAGAACTAACCAGTGAGCAGGGGCTCTAGAAACAGTGCCTGAGGGAGAATGGGAATGTACACAAGTGAGGTCTAAGAGACAAAGGGACTCACTTTTTAATTATCCCCCTGGAAACAGCCTCAAGTGCTCAAGGAACCACAGCATCTTGGCTTGTAGGGGAGCCAGACTAATTCCAAATTGACCAAATAAATGTCAAGTAGTACTGCCATATGCCCTGAGTAGTTGGTTACTGCTGCGCACCCTCCTGCCATATGTACTTTCCAGGATGCCTACCCTCAGCTCTGGATCTGTACCTTGGGTCTGGTGCAAGCAAGCCTGTTGAATTGCCTATAGCTGTGCTCGGGAGAGAAATCTGAATGCACAGTTATGCAAACGAACATATCACAGGATTGGGGAGGCTTAGCAGCCCTCTGGAGATGAAGGATCTGGGATCACCCTGAAGACAGACTAATTTCCAAACAAACACCTGAGTAGGTTAATCCACCTTGAGGAATAAGTCACAGGCAGGTACTCCAAGATGCATGGATATCTCAAGTTTCCTACCAACAGTAAGAGTACTGCTCAGCATGGCTGAAAACACAGACCCAACTAATATAGCTACAACCACCCTGAGGAAAAAAACTGGATACACAAATGAACAGCAGTGCATCTCCCAACAGCACAGCCCCCAGAAGTACAATTCCTGGGATCTGAGTTGCTTGGTAGACAGGGGACTGTAATGGTCCATTGTGCAGTGAGCATAGAACAGGTTCTTCCAACTGGTGTATGGAGGAAATTGGAGGGCACACACCCAATTGGAGAATTGACCTGGAACTGTGGCATGGAGAGAAGACTATACTTGATCTCTGTTAATATCTGGAGGGCAGAAGGGACTCACAATGAACTGAGTGACTGACACTTAGACTGACCCAATCAATACTGGTTGGTCTGTTTCAGCTTTGTTTATGTTTATTTTTCTTTCTTTGTGTATTTGTGTATCTTAAATTTTTGCCTTTTTGGTTTTATTGTTTAGTTTTTATGCAGCTTTGGTTTTTATTTTGGTCTGTCTTTTTCTCCTCCTCACTCTTTCTCTAGCTCTTCTTCTTCATATTTCATTACCTTTCTTTATACTTACTAGTTGAAATTTTCAATGATTATTCTTTCTAGATATTATATAGAAGTAACAAATCAAGTTATAATTTTGCCTACATTTTTCTCACTCATAATTTAACAGTCTACCTTCTATTTGTTCTTCTTCCTTATCCCTATCTAATCTTGTTACCCCCACCCTACACCCACATGTCCATCAGAACTTCATCTTTATCAATATCTATAAGAAACACAATATTCATCCTCAAACCTATGTGTCACTATCCTTAACAACCCCTTCCCACAGGTAACTTCTTAAAGAGTATCTGGCCACAAACAAGATTAATCACAACTATAAATGTGATTTTGGATGAAGCTATTACTTTAGCAGAAGAATATTTTCAATGCTCTGACAGATACCTGGGACCAAGACCTCCAAAGAAGACGTTAAAACAAAGATAACACTAAATGCATAAGGTAGAAATAACCCAACTAAGGAATGTCCAAAACAACTGAGAACCATACAAAATACGGAAAAGCAAGAAAATGAAGCAATATGACCAAAACTTTCAAGACATCTTTGATAAAATGAAGAGGTGTAAACTACAAATACAAGGGGTAAAAGAAGGAGCTGAAACTAAAACTAGAGGCATATAAAGTATATTCAATGAAATAATAGCTGAAAACTTCCAAAATGTTACAGAAGAAATAGACACCTGCTGATTCCCCACCAGCTAAAGTCCCAACACTCCAAGGAGAGTAAGTGAGCAGAGAGCTTCCCCACCCCAGGGGATCATGGAATCACAGCATACTCTGGGAGTCACTGAAATAGGAACTTGTTTATTGGGGAGGGGGCAAATAGTTATATAGCATGTGGTAAGAATAGGGATAGGAACTTAGCCAATCCATACAGCGGTCAGCCTCATCACACATTAAACTTTTACAGTGTCTCTATCATGAACACGCGGTGATCACAAGCACATAACTAAGCATGGCCAATCCCTGCAGTTGTGGGTCACGCAGTAAGCAGTTACACTGAACAGCGTTTGGTGCCATCTTAGTGGTGCAGTAAGAAATTGGAAAAGGAGGAAATCCATCACAGACACCCAAACTACAGAGGCATGTGGAACTTCAAATAGATTAGACCAGAGTACATCCTCTCCACATTACATTGTTGTTGTTGTTAGGTGCCGTCAAGTCAGTATCCGGCTCATAGCAACCCTCATAAAGTTTGAGGGTTTTCAGTGGCTGAGTGCTTCGGGATTGCCTTGGGAGTGGATTGCCAAGCCCTTCTCCCATTTTTGCGGTGCTGGGAATTGAACTCAGGGCCTCAGAGACTGCAGCGCAGCACTCTACCAACTTAGCTAAATCCCAGCCCCCACATCACATTATGAATTGCTAAAACTACAAAGCAAAGAAACAATTTTACAAGGTGTAAAAGAAAAAACATCAGCTCACTTACAAAGGCAAACCCATCAGAATAACAGATTTCTCATCAACAACCCTAAAAGCAAGAAAAGTTTGAGCTGACATATTTCAAATTCTGAAAACAAACGACCAACCAAGAATACTATATCCAGCAAAATTACCCTTTAAAATAAATGGATGAATTAAGACTTTCCATGATAAATATGGAGCTGGGATTTAGCTCAGTTGGTAGACTGCTGTGCTGTAGTCTCTGAGGACCTGAGTTCAATTTCTAGCACCGCAAAAATGGGAGAAGGGCCTGGCAATACACTCCCAAGGCAATCCTGAAACAGTCAGCCATTGAAAACCCTATGAGGGTTGCTATGAGTCGGATTCCCCATGGCACCTAACAACAACAACAACAACATGATAAATACAAGCTTAAGCAATTCTTGACCACAAAGCCAGCATTGCATAGGTTGTTTAAAGAAATACCACATACAGAAGAAGAAAGACAAACAGAAATGCAGGAGCACTGGAATGAATATAACCCATGAGAGGTATGAATTAACAATCAAAACTAATAAACAAACAAGGATACCTAACCTACTAAACCAGCAAATCCTTAACATGAACAGGAGACAAAGTGAAGAATAAGCAACATCCTAACCCAAGAGAGAAAAATCCAACAAAATCATGCAGAACACCAAATTCCTATCAGTAATTACTCCAAATGTAAATGAACTTAACTTATCATTTAGAAGGCACCAATTGGCCAGCTGGATTAAAAAACATAAACTGTTAATATGTGGGATTCAAGAGACTTATCTAATTCACAAAGGCCAAGATAGACTGAAAATAAAAGGCTGCAAAACAATGCACAAAGCATGTGGAAACCAAAACAAAAGCAAAGGTAGCTATACTAATTTCTGACCAACTTGATTTCAGTCCGAAATTAATAAGAAGGGGCAGAGAAGGTCCCTAAATATTCATAAGGGGAACAATCAACAAAGAGATGATGGACTTAAATAAAACGATAGACCAACTGGAATTATCAGATTTCTCCATAATATTTAACCCAAAAATAGTGGAATCCACTTTCTTCTCAGCACCACATGGAACTTTTTCTAAAATTGACCACAGTTTAGTCCAAGAACTTACCTCAACAAATACAAAAATTTGAAGTCATTCATTATGCCTTATCAGATCACCATGGAGTAAAATTAGAAATTAATAGCAAGGAAAACTACAAGAATGCTATAATTACATGGAGATTGAATAAAATACACAGAGATTGAATAATCAATGGGGTATTGAAGAATCTAAAATGAAATTAAAAAGTTCCTTCAACCAAATGATGATGAAAACCTAACCAACCAAAATATATGGGATACAGCAAAATCAGTTCTACAAGGGAAATTTAAGGCCATGAGTGCCAACATTAAAAGTATAGGGATGGCCCAATTAAATAACTTAATGATATATCTTAAAGCATTAGGATGACAATAAGCCAACTCCAAAACTAGCATGCAAAAAGATATAATTAAGATCAAGACAGAGATTAAAGAAATAGAGATTAAAAGCATGATACAAAAATTAATGAGACTAATAGTTGGTTCTTTGAATGAGTAAACAAAATGGACACTCACTTAGCCAAAACTGAGGAAGAAAAAGGAGAAAATTCCAAAATTAATAAAATTAGAGATAAAAGGGAATTAAAACAACTGGTAGTAATGAAGTACAGATAGTCATCAGAGACTACTTTGAGAACTTCTACTTCCAAAAAATGAAAATTGAGACAAAATGGATAAATTGCTTAAAAATTATTACTTACCAAAACTAAATCCTGAAGATATAAACAAATTAAATATGCCTATAGCAAACAATGAAATTTAATCATTAGTAAAGAACCTGTCAACAAAGAAAAACCCAGGTCCTGATAGGTTCACAGTTGAATTCTATTGGACCTTTAAAGATGAATTAGTACCTATCTTCCTTAAACTATCCTACCAAATACAAAGGGAAGATATATTTATAAATTCATTATATGAAGCCAGTATCACTCTGATACCAAAACAAGACAAGCAGAAACACACATTTTAAAAAAAATCCAGAGCACTACAGACCAATCTGTCTGATAAACATTGATGCAAAATTCCTCAACAAAATTCTTGCAAACTGAGTACAGCAACCCTCAAAAAGATCATGCACCACAACCAGGTGGGCTTCATTCCTCAGATGCATGGCTAGTTCATCATATGTAAATCAATTAATGTAATTTATCATATCAAGATACTTGTAGGCAGAAATCACATGATCATCTCACTCAATGCTGAAAGACCTTTTGACAAATTTCAACATCCATTCACAATAAAAATCCCAAAGAAACTGGGCTTAGAGGGAATGCATCTCAACATTATAAAAGCCATATATGAAAAACCTATAACTACCATTATATTAAATGACAAAAAACTGAAAGTATTCTAAGATCAGAGAAAAGGCAAGGATGTCCAATATATCCATTCTTATTTAAAATAGTGATAGAAGTCCTTCCAAGAGCAATCAGAGAAGAGAAATAAAAATGACACAAATAGGGAATGAAGAGGTCCAATTATCCCTATTTACAGATGACATGGTCCTATACCTAAAGGACCCTAAAAACTCCACTGGCAAAATTTAGAGCTGATTAGTTCCTTCAACAAAGTAGCAGGAAAAAAATTAACACTCAGAAATTAGTAGCATTCCTTTATATCAATAACAAATAGAGAAAGAAATGAAAACAACAGTCTCATTCACAATAGCCCACCAAAAAATATTTATTTAGGAGTATGTCTAACCAAAGACTCTAAGACCTCTATAATGCAAACCTGAAAACACTTTTAAAAAACACTTTAAAAAACACTTAAAAATATTGGAGAAGATACTAGAGATGGAAATACCTCCCTTGCTCATGGATCAGAATAATTATTGTTGTGAAAATGGCTATACTATCAAAAGTAATCTACAGATTGAGTGCAATCTCCATCAAATTTCTGATGATATGTTTCACAGAAATAGAAGAAATGCAATCCTGAAATTTTTATAGAATCATAAAAGACCTCTGCATAGCCATGACAATGGTAAGAAGGTAAATAGTGCAGGAAACATCACAACACCTGACTTCAAAATACATTAGAGGGCCACAGGGGCAAAAACAGCTTGATCCTTGCTCAAAGACAGGCACAGAGATCAATGGAACAGAAGACCCATATGTACACTCACCCTATTATAATCACCTGATCTTCAACAAAGGTGCCAAAGGTATACATGGAGAAAAGACAGCCTTTACAACAAATGGTGCTTGGAAAATTGAATATCCATTTATAGAAGAATAAAGTAGACCTGTACTTTCAACGTGTATGAGAATAAGGTCAAAATAGATCAGAAACCTCAACATCAACCCAGAAAACTGAAAACTACTAGAAGAAAAAATAGGAAACACTATCCAATACATAGGCATAGGCAAGTTCTTCCTTGACAAGAGTCCAATTGCCCAGGAAATTGCAGCAAGAATTGACAAATGGGATTACATAAAGCTAAAAAGATTGTGTATTGCAAAGGAAACAATGAATAAGGTAAAGGGAGAGTTCACAGAATGGGAGAAAATCTTTGCACCCTACACATCTGACGGAGGATTAATTTCTAGGACATACAAAGAACTCAAAAACTTAAACATCAAATAACAAATACTGCAATAAATAACTAGGCAATGGAATTGAACAAACAGTACTCAAAAGAAGAAATACAAAAGACCAATAAACACATGAAAAAATGTTCAATATATCTAGCCATCAGGAAAATGCAAATCAAACCAACACTGAGATTCCATCTCACATCAGTGAGAAAGGCCAAGCTTACCAAGCAAACAACAAATGCTGGCAAGGATGCAGAGGAGGATGTGGCAGTCTACTCCCCAGGCAATCCTTTCACAAGCAGCTATCAGAAACCCTATATGGGTCACTATGAGTCAGACATGACTCCAGGACACCTAACAACAATAACAACAAAGAAGAAGAATGAAATTATGCAATTTGCAGGAAAATGGATGAATCTGAATACTATCATTTTAAGCAAACTAATCCAGATTCCAAAAGAGAAATACCACAGGTTCATTCTCATATGTATGGAGTAAATCAACCTTAAAGAACACATATGAAATATAATATAGGTATAAAATATTGCATATATATGTTGTTAGATGCCATTAAGTTGGTGTCCAATTCATAGTGACCCTATGTACAACAGACAAAACACTGTTGTCAGTGCTTCTCTGCTATTCATAGGGTTTTCAATGGCTGATTGTTTTTTTGGGAGTGGGTTCCCATATATATATATATATATATATATATATATATATATATATATATATATACACACACACACACACATACACACATATAATCTTACTTATCTAAGACTGGAAAATAAAAGTGGACTCAATATGAGGGAGAGCTGACTGGTGGGAAGGAGTGGATGGTGGTGGGGAGGGAAAAGAGGAGTAAAGAGACATAAAAATATACAAAGTAAAGGTGCAATTCTATGAAAATTTAAAGAAAATCATGGTATAACACAGGGTTGCATAAGGCTGTCCTACTATGTTAATCAAAAATTTTCCCTTTTTCTTTGTTTATTTTGTTCTGTAAAATATTTAAGAGGATGGAAGTTTAAGCAATCATGATCTGATAATTGTATAATGGATATATCTACTCTATATAACTCTGTATCTCACCAATATGCATAATTAAAATACCATTAAAATTAATTATAAACGTCTTGAACGTTCTATGTAGTTTAGATATAATGCTGAAAAACTTGTCTTGACTACTGCTATCCCATCTTCACCAAAGTGTTACTTATAAAAAACTATTATTGCATTCTTTAGTAATGGTCCAAAGCAATATTGTAACTTAGTGATACTTTAGTGATCCCCATTTTTACAGACCATTGCTGCATAATTGAATCATCTGTATTACTAGAAAACTGTGACTAGCCTGAATGAGAGGGAAATATTCCTGTTAAGAATCTACCAGCAGCTTGCATTTATTGATTTTTGATAAATCACTTTTGAAATATTTGAAGAAATATAGAACTTCTAATTGGTTGTTTGCCTCCAGAAAAATTATGTAAATATTACTGAGTTACTTAAAATGTAATAATATTAATTTTTACTACTGCTAGAAAACTTTTGCATTATCAAAATGTGATTAATTTTTTGAATTATAGTTTAAAATATAAATAAAAATAAAACAAATGACTAAGGAATGTAAAGACTTTAAAGATATTGCCTCATAGAAATTATTTTTCTATGATTTAAAAAGTCATTAAGTATGGGTTAGTTTGAAATCTGCTGAGGAATTCTAAAGTCAGTGACAATAAAATTATCTTATATTTCTTGTCAGAAATAGGATACTCAACCTTCTTTAACTTTAGTTGTGTTTATGAAATTTTTCAAATGTAAAAAAAATGCAAACAATATTATAGTAATTACATGTACATCCAAAATTACTTTGAAGTAGATATTAGTGTATTGCCGTATTTACTTTAGATGTGTTTATTTGTGGTTTGAAAACATAAACTGTGATGGGTCGGGATGTAACTCAGTAGTAGAACACTTACCTATCCCTGCAAAAATAATGAAAAAAGTAAAGATATTATCACAAATAAGTCTAAATCCTCATATCCTTATCCCTTCATCTTTCTTGCCTCCCCAAATATTTATCTTGAATTTTGTATGTGTCTTTCTCATTCATGCTTTTATTGTTGTTTTTGTTAAATGCCATTGAGCTGGGTATGACTCATAGAGACCCTATGAACAAGAGTAGGAAATAGTCCACAACACTGCCAGGCATACAATCTTATTTATGATTAAGCCCATTGTGGCAGACACCTTGTCAATCTGTCGAGCTGAAGATCTTCCTTTTTTTCCTTGACCTGCCACTCTCCCAAACATGATGTCCTTCTCCAGGGATTGGTCCCTCCTGACAACATGTCCAAAATATGTTGGATGCAGTCTAGCCATCTTTGCTTCCAAGGAGCACTGTGGTTTCACTTCTTCTAGGAGGAATATGTTGATTCTTTTGGCAATGCATAGTTGTTGGTTGTTGTTAAATGCTGTCAAGTCAGGGCTGACTCATAGCAACCCATGGTACAGCATAACAAAATACTGTCTGACTCTGTGCCAGGCATACAATCTTTTTTATGTTTAAGCCCATGTGGCAGCCACTGTGTCAATCCATCTGGTTAAGGGTCTTTTATATTTATTTAAAATGCATATATATGTCTTTCTATGTGTATTCCTCATATTTTTACATATATATATATATATATATATGTTTGTGTGATATGAGGTCCATATTCCATTATTTTAAATGGAAAATAATATTTTTCTAATCCCTTAAAACCCAATCACTTATCTATCACAAAAACATTTTTAAATGATTATATAAAAATTCAGGGAGAATTTCCACATGGTATAAAACATTCATAACACAAATTAATTATTTATTGTTTAGTCAACTCTTTTGGGGGTATGATTGTGTGTAATCACCAATAATGTAAAGCAACTGATATAAAATAAGTTATCCATTCACACTGCATCAAACACAGTACATTTAAATGATAAAGACAGTTTCCAAATTAAAATTCATGTGTGATGACCACTAGCTCCAAGAATGAACAAAGACTTGCATTCATGAAGGGAAAAATATCAAAGAAAGGTTTAGGTAGCAACAGTACTGACTCATACTACATCTAAACAGTGTAAGCACAGGCATGACACTACCCAGAGAAGAGCTGCAATACATCTGTCATCCATCTGCAATACATCTGCATCTTCTCGCCAGGACTTATGCACAATTGAAAAGATTTTACCAGCATCTGCATAGATTATCATAATTTTAGTTTTCTTTAGACAGTGAATTTTTGGCATTTTTTCCTTGTCATTTAAGTTATCATTTGTGTAGTGGAAGTTTGGAAAGCAAGATATAGCATGTGTGTATATAGAAAGCTCTGAAAAAGATAGCATATGGCTGTACATATTGTCTATATATGTCCATGCTTATATGTATTTATAGTGACATCATAATGTTCTCAGTGGTTGTAATATTTAAATAAGTGGTGTCTTGCAGCATGCAACAATATGATAAACTCCATCAATACTATGTGGAAAATAAGTGCTCCCCAGATATATACAATAGTTGTTTTTAGTAAAGTCAAAATATAATAAATGCTATGTGCTGCATGTAAATGCAATTAAACTAAGAGAAAGGTAAGGAAATAATGAACATGGAATTCAGGCTTATGATGACTTTATATTAACTGAGGAGACACTTTTGGGACTATATTTTAAGATAGGAGTTATCCATAGTGATTTGGGTATTTGAAGGTGGGTAGTATGATTATGTTATTGCTAGGTGCCATGAAGTAGTGCCCAACTCATAGTGACTCTATGTACAAAAAACAAAACACTCCCCCACACTGTACCATGTCTGGCACTACGTCAGTGCTTCTCTGATATTCATAGAGTTTTTAATGGCTGATTGTTTTGTGAGTGGCCTGTTGGGTTCTTCTCCCAATTTTGAGGTGCTGGGGATTGAACCTAGGGCCACAGAGCATGCAGGCAGCATTCTACCAACTGAGCTAAACTCAAGCCCAGGCTGGTTATGGCATCATTAATAATTTAAATAAAGAAATGACTAGAAGTAGGCAATACATGAACCAATGATAAGGGTGTGTAATAAACTAAAGGTTTAGATTAATCTAATATTATGCATTTTTGGTAGAAAGGATGAAAAGGAAAAGAAGAACAAAATGGAGATAGAGAGAGACAGAGAAAGAGAGAATTCCACCATGGATAATGGATATCAGGTAGGTGAAATGTCAGTTGTACTTGTTCAAAAGAACACCTTATTTTGAACTGCTCTGCAATTTACCAAGGAAAAGTAGACCTAAAGTCTTTCATTTGATTAAAATTGGAGCATTGGTGATCAGACTACACTTGCAAAGTAATAAGAATCTCACTGACTTTCCTAGAGCTCAGTCTCTATGGCCATGGGAATCCTTCAATTTGTTTTTCACAATAAAATATTTCTAGCTGATCCCTTCCTCCTTCTTTCCACTCCTTAAATTGTCCCCTTTATGGTAAGTTTAATTGTGTATTTTTTATATTTCAATTTGTATAGGAAAATTTGTATAGTTTTTTCAATTTCAATATATAGGATTTTTTCCTTCCTTTAAGTGTGATTCAGCACTCACTTATGAGCAAGAACATATGGCATTTCTCTTTTGGGGTTTGTGTTCATTCACTTGAGCTAATGTTCTCCAATTCCATCCATTTTGCTGCAAATGACATTATTTCATTTTTTTAAATTGCTGAGTAGTATTCCATTGTGTATATGTACCATATTTTTTTGTCCATTCTTCTGTTGATGGGTACCTTGGTTGGTTTCATATCCTTGCTATTGTGAACAGTGCTGGAGATGTATTGCTCTAGAACAGAATATGGAGATGCATTGCTCTAGAACTTCCCCCTTACCCTCACACGACCCTCCTCCCCCATCCCCACCCTCCCCACCAATTGTCCCCTTTCTACTTACATGTCATTTTTGTGAGAATATTTATCTATATATGTGAATCCTAATTTTGACATAAGTCCAAACTTTTTTCTATAGTGATCTACCTTTTTACGTTCTAAGCAGTATTACATGAGTGATCTAGTCTGTTTGCATTGTTGTTGTTGTCGTTAGGTGCCGTCGAGTCAGTACCCGACTCATAGCGACCCTCATAGGGTTTTCAATGGCTGACTGTTTCAGGATTGCCTTGGAAGTGGACTGCCAGGTCCTTCTCCCATTTTATGGGGTGCTGGGAATTGAACTCAGGACCTCAGAGACTGCAGCACAGCGCTCTGCCAACTGAGCTAAACCCCCACTTGCATTATTGCCAGAATTTGATATTATTACTATTTTTTATTTTAGCTATTCTAGTAGGTTTTATTTTTTTCTATCTTCCCTTAGTTTTCCAACATACTCATGAAAAGCAGATATGGAAATATCATAATGAGACCCATTAAGTAGTACATTAAAATTACTAATAAAAAGTAAAACTTAAAAAAAAGAGAGAACCCTATGAATAGCAGAGAAGCATTGATGATAGTGTCAGACATGGCACAGTGTCAGGGAGTATTTCATCTGTTGTACATAGGGTCGCTATGAGTTGAATCAAACTGGACAGCACCTAACAAGTACAAAGATAACCATGTTAATAATTTGATACATCTATATAAATCATATGATACTATGACTATATGAAAAGGAAAGAATCTATAGTTTTCTGCATGGAATGTAAACTTCATACTTACTGCTATATTTTGAGGAATAGTTTAAATAATAATAAGATAGTTTTTAAATTTTCTGTTTGCATTTCATAGTTTTATTTGCCATATAGTCTGTGAATTTTAAGATTAGATCAACTAAGCTAATTAATTTACCAATTACTATAAGACTATAGGGACATGTTTTCCAGGTAGGGAGTGGCAAGACTGAAGTCTCAAGTCAATTTTTGTAGAAAATAATTTGCAAAATCATTGAATTTATCAAAACAATGCAAGAATGGTGCCAAGAATAATGTGTATACTAGCAAAAATGACTGCAAATTGAAACAACTATTTCAGCAAATAATATTTCTAGCTGAAATTAAAGACACAGACAAATTTAAAATAAATTTCACATGCCAGTAGGAACTGCTCTACAAAACAATAAACACTCTTGGGATTCTCATGTAATTGAGAAATGAACATATTAAATAACTCATATGAATTATAGTGTAACTTAGTTGGACTAGGGTTGCTTTTTATTTTCATAAAACCAATTGAACTCTATAACTATATGACATATTTAACAACAGAATAAAAATGTAAAGAGATGTGACTTTGATGCGGGAAACATTGGCCATCACTATCTTATTGCAAACTCCTAACATAGAGACTATATTCTTATCTAGTTCTTTTTATATAGGAGCAATTTAAATGAATGTATTTAATGAATGACTACTAAATTTAATATAAATAATTGCATTGAGATTTTCTGATTGCTTTGCAACTTGACTTGTTCACCTATTTATTTTATAGCAATCAAAATTGATATAGTTCAATTTTACTGTCTTAATTATTATATTGTATATATAAGCCATATTCAAATTATCCAGTTCATTATTGGTTAATATTTGTGTATTTTCCACTTTTTGTTGGTTATTTCAAAAGGTGCTAAAAATAGATAATTGTGCACTTTTATGAAGGTTTCTCTAAGTTATATATCTCATTATATCTTAGGTCAAAAAATTTCAGCTTGCAGATTTGCTAGATATTGCTAAATTGCCCCCAGAAGTGGTTGTACCAAAAACTGACATTCTCATTAGCTGTCAAGGATGTGAGTTCCCATTTTCACCAAAATGCCCTAACAATTGATTCTGTGAGATTTCAAAAAACAATTTAGTATGCAAAAGTTCATACTGTTATTTTAATCTATAACTCCCTGATTATAAATGAGGTTTTCCAGATATTTATTAGCATTTTGATTTTCTTTTCTATTTTCTTATTTAAATTTGGCTCATTTCTCTATGATATATTTTTGCTTTTTCTTTGATATTTGTCTTTTTAAGAATAATTAACTCTGTACCAACTCTGCTTGTTATATACATTTGATTAATGTAACTTTGATCACACTGGAGTTTTTAATTTTGATGGAAGATAATCAATTTTTTTGGCTTATGGTTCATCATATTTGAGTCTCTGAAGACTTGAAGATACCATTCTATATTTTGTGGAAATTTTTTGAGATTTTCCCCACTAAGATTTTAATCATTCAGAAAGTATTTTCATACAAAAAGTGGAGTGTTATCAATGTAAATGGACACCTTTTTTACATTGGGAAAATGAAGATTCATAAAATAACTCACTGAATAAGCTATAATCTCCCTATTGTTTTGTAGTGCAACCTCTTTCATTTGGCAAATCCACATGCACATATAGGCATGTTTCTGAGTTCCCCACTCTGTTCCAAAAATCTCTTTATACATTCTGTGAAATCAACATACTACTTCAAACACTCTACCTTCTTATTTGGTAGATATGGAAAGGAAGACCCACTCATTGACCATTCTTTACCTCTCATATACTTACTTCCTTTCCAGAATGTATTCGGAAATCCTTACATATTTCATATGTCATACACTTTAGCATTTATTTCCTAAGTTTAATGAAAAAACTGACTAATTAGAATTGAATTCAATGCATGGATTCATTTTTACTCACTCACTACGTGACATGGTTTTTCAATTTGTAATCACAATATATTGACTAAATTATTCTGGTCTTCCTTGAGCTTCATTGAGTTTAGTGAGTTTAAAACTATTTTCATGTCTCTGAATTTTTGGAAATTGTGCCGTTTGCTATCAGGATAATTTTAAAAATTTTAGTAAGCTTACTGAAATTTATATTTTTCTAACATCTATATGTAATCAGTATCTCTATATTAATTTTTCTCACTACTCAGTAAATATACTTAAGAATCTTAGGAATATACTAAAAGAAATCCTTGTAAGTGTATAAAGTAGTAAGATGATAAGTGTGAACATACACTATACAAAGTAAGGTAAAGACTAGGTGAGAATGAAAAAATGAGGAATAAACAATAATAAAATAAAAATTAACATGATCTGAGATAGAGAAATTAATAGATACATAAGACAGATAAGTTACAGCTGTTGTTGTTGTTGTTAGGTGCCTCCAAGACAAGTCTGCATCATAGTGACCTTATGTACAACAGAATGAAATATGTCCCTATTCTATGCCAGGCACATGATCTTATCTATGTTTAAGCCCATTGTTGCAGTCACTGTGTCAATCAATCTAGTTGAATGTCTTCCTTCTTTTCATTGACCTGCCACTCTCCCAAACATGATATCCTTCTCCAGGGATTGGTTCCTCCTGACAATATGTCCAAAATATGCAAGACATAGTCTAGCCATCCTTGCTTCCAAGGAGTACTCTGGTTGTATTTCTTCTAGAATGGATCTGTTGGTCCTTTTGTCAGTCCACAGTATAGTCAATATTTGTCTCCAGCACCATAATTCATAAGCATCAGTTCTTTTCCTGTCTCCCTTATTCAATGTCCAGCTTTTATAACCATATGATGTGACTGAAAATACCATGACCTCAGTCAGGCACACTTTTGTCTTTGATGTGACGTCTTTAATTTTCAGTACTTTAAAGAGGTGTTTTGCAGGAGCTTTTCCCAGTGCAGTTCATCTTTTGATTTCTTGACTGCTGCTTCCACAGGTGTTGACTGTAGAACCAAGTAAAGCAAAATCTTAGACAATCTCAATCTTTTCTCCATTCATCATGAAGTTACTTACTGACCCAGTTGTAAGGATTTTTGTTTGGTTGCTGTTGAATCACAATATGTAATGAAGGCTATGCTCTTTGATCTTCATACAAATCTTCTTCACTTTCAGCAAGCAGATTTGTGTCATCTGTATAAGGCAGGTTGTTAATGAGTCTTCCTTCAATATTGATGACATGTTCTTCTTCACAAAGTCCAGCTTTCCAGATTATGTGCTCAGCACAGAGGCTGAAGAGATACAGTGCAAGGATACAGTCCTGGTGCACACTTTTCTCAACTTTAAACCAGGCTGTGTTTCCTTGTTATGTTCGAATGACTGCCTCCTCATCCATGTACAGATTACTCATGAGTACAATTAAGTGCTCTTATATTCCTATTATTTGCAACGTTATTCATAATTT